>JAYKTE010692543.1:0-17668 GCA_036873565.1 Xipholeptos notoides
TATATATATATGTGTGTGTGTGTGTGTGTGTGTGTGTGTGTGTGTGTGTGTGTGTGTGTGTGTGTGTGTGTGTGTATTTATTAAATTATTTGATATTAGTTTCAATTATAATTCTATCTTTAATTCCGTTGTCAAAATGTCACTGACGATAAAATTCTTCATTCCTTAAAATAGAATTTAATTCCATTCTTTTAGATATTGTATAAATTACAAAAAAAAATGTTTAAAAAAACAAATAAAACGATTTTCTAAAAGTGAATTTGTATTAAAAATGTGGTTTTAATTTTTCATTATTATCACCATCATCACCATCACAACCTTTTCCAATATGATAAACACAAATAACTAAAATTCTTATTAGAAAAAGTTTTTTCGGTTTTAATTATTCTTACAATCATCATCATCATCAACCTCGTCATTGCCATCCGAGATATCTATCAGTACAAACATGGCTGTTTAAAGATAGTACAATTGTTATTATTCTTATTGCATGTGTTTGCAAAACACTCCACTCCCTAAAAAACCGTGTTTGTGCTTACACATGTTACCGTATGCTAGTGTAGAAGTACGCGTTTGTGTGTGTGTTTAGGTGTTTCACTGGTGATATTCATTTTGTTAATGTTATATTTTTTTTTACTTATTTGTCATCCAAAAAGAAAAAATTAAAAAAAAAACCTAAACTGTCACACGTGATGCATATTTTTATGAGTTTTCACCTATTATTTAGAGACTGTAAAGAATATCGATTCTTTCCAAAAAAGAGTGTCTTTGGAAGGCTTTTACAATAATTGTTTAGCATTTGCTGTGAGTAGCGCAACAATTTCGTTCATTTTGTTAATGCCTGTCCACAAAGTGACAATCGTGACAATTAGCAAAAAAAAAAATGACGTAGAAAAATGAAATGACATCTTTGTAAACCAAATGAAAATGGAAGTTGAAATAAAATCAAATTGAAACAAAAAGAAATAGAATAGAAATGTTTTATACATAAGGTGAGAGAAGACCAAACCAGATTTATTTGTGATTTGATAGAAACCTTAAATAGTTTACTCCAGTTGATTTGGACCAGTGCATAGGCAGCCGGACTTCGGAATCGTAGTATGCGAGTTCGAATCCCAGTCGTTCTGTTTGCGTTCATATTTAAACTAATACTCTTGGGAAAAGGTATGAATCCCACATTCCCTCCAGCTATAGGTTAAATAGGGTACATTATGTTGTTAAAAAAAACTATGTGTGGACAAAAAATAACGTTTACCAAAAATTATTGGTCTCGGCATTAAATTACCCAAACGAATTGATATGATGTAAAGTACAAACAAACAAACAAACTTTATTCCGAGATGGGTGCAATTAAAACTTATATTATAAGGACTTTTGTTCTCATCTGTTTGTTCTTCGTGAAAAGTCAAGCTGAGAAAGAACCTAAATTAAATTATGACGACTTGATATGCATAACACCAATGAAATGGACTCAAACAGTTATGATGTCTTTGAAGGATGGGTAACTATCGAGACATAGTAGTCACTAATGGATACCATAATTATTTTCATAAAATGACTTGCATTTCAGTTTGTTGAGCAGCGTTGTTCCAGATTTCATTATAGATATACCATTTACCAAAACGATGCTTTATGTAGTGTCATATCTGAATTAAAACTTTTATATAGAGTTATTCTTCATGTGTTTTTGCAGAATTTCATTCTTCATACATGTCTTATTAAAGAGAAATCTAATTTTCTTTTTAAGGATATTCCGTTCTATTTTTTTCTTCTTTCCGGGCAAGGTTCTTTATTTAAGGGTCCAAGGTTCTTATGCATTCACCAAGCTTTCCAAGAACCACACTAGAAAGAAGACACACCGCCCACCAAAACAACACTAGCACCATGCGTAAACAGGTAGAACAAGAACACTGTGCTATAAAAACTACACTTAAAGAATACAGACAGATACTTATCAATAATACCACAATATTACAAAAACGCTTAAGATTTTGGTTAGTGAAAACCATCCCCATGGCTTAAATGTTTGGTTAAAAATGAATTATAAGTATCGAAAAATGTCTAAGTTGTTCTTCCTTAAGAATAAAGAAACAGACTTATTTTCTATTTCTAATTTCTTTTTTATCTTAAGTAAGATCAACTTAGCATAATTTTCTGTCAATATATTTTATTTTTAGCCAAACATTTTAAGCCTTGAGGATAATTTTCACTAACCGAAACGTTTAAGCATCGGCTTTTTTTAAAATGTTATATTATTATTCATATTGTTGTTGTTCTCATTTTATGTATATTTTTCACACATACACACTGTTAAGTCACGTTATAGACACCCGTTCCCGTCAGATCACCGAAGTTAAACAACGTTTAAGCCTGGTCGGTACTTCAATGTGAATATCAGGTATCTTGCGCCAGGACGTGGAAATACCCAGGTTAGTGTCTGGGGGTGTAGTTAAACCACTGGGTAAATACACCCGTAATCTTTGTTAAGACAGACATCTAGGCGAAGGAAAACTCTCAAGTAAAACCGAAGGTCTGTTGTTCATTTGTACCGACTGTGTATTATCAGCGGTTATGCAGCAGGTGCTACATATGCCTTTACCACTATAAACAAATCTCTGTTTGGTAGTATGGCGGCCATACATGGTTTGGCAGCACTCATACGTCGAAATAAACGAGAGTGTCCATCATATGTGCATATATAATACACAATTGTTTGGGAATTAATGTGCTTATTTGTTTTTCACTTGTGGCAAATCAAAATATTTTATGTGAAAGCTATTAAATTGTTCAAAGCTAGAAACGTGAATCGGAAATGAATAATCTCTCTTTAACGGTTTCCAACCAGCCATTAGCTTGAGAGCCGAGAGATTCATATCTACATTCTGGACATAATGAATTATTTAGCTTACTTAGGAATTTACGACAAGGCTGAAGTTGAATTTCATTTGCTTCTATTTATTAGGTTTCTTCTTCATTGCAGTTTTATATTTATCAAGAACGGATTCAGCCAATAAATAGACATGACTGAACAGAGGTTTATTTCATTGATATTAATTAGATATCTTCTTGATTACCATTATTAATAATGTTGACAATTTAAGAATTTATTCATAATGCGATACAAATCATATAGAATATAACTAATTACAAGGGTTTAATGTGCCCTGATTGGCGTTTCACACAATATAGAAACATATATAAGATTCAAGGCACAAAGGGGGATCTACTTGGGGCAGTGGATAGACAGTTGGACTTCAGAATCGTAATACGTGAGTTCGAATCCTTGTCCTTCCGTGTACGTTAACATTTGGACTAATACCCTTGGTAAAGGTATGACTCCTCATGAATTCCCCCCATCTATGGATTAGATACTTCGTACTGTTGTTTAAAAATAACTACGCGTAGATAAAAGAACGTTTATGAAAAAATGATTATTCTTGGCATTAAATGGTATTAAGAAGTTTGATATGCTGTAAAACACAAACAAACAAGACCCCAAACTATCTGAGTGTGTCTGACATCAGGCCATATTATGCCACGAACTATATAAGCAGTATGAGTGTTTAGTTTAATTCAAGGGAGATGAATCCGTGTTTTATGCTTGCCGCAAAAAGAAGTCTTTTTAATTAACGTAAAATATAAAAATCATTTAAATAAGTGTGAGGTTTGATTTTGTTGCTATTTTGGACGTGTTATCTCCTGTTTGGACCGAAATTTTTCCTATAAAGCTCTTAACCCTAACTAAATTAAAAAAAGAAGATTTATACCTTTCATTGAAGTAAACATATTTTAGACTCATAACTCGCACCGCAACAAGGTCTGGTCATTCATTCTGGGTATCTTTATTGGTTGTGATGTTGGTTCTCGTTAACTCGCCCAGAATGGATCTTACCTTGTCAAGTTTCTTTACACCTCGGTTCTTTCTGTGACATCGGGAGTCGTCATTTCTTTTTCCATCTCTACTTTGCTGTTCCGTTGGACTGAAATTTGGAATCTTTTAACAACACAATTTTGTAGGTGACCAACCTCTTAGTGACTGTCTGCATTGAACACGTATAACTCTGGCTTAATATAGAGCTGATTACATCACGCTCCGTAATAGACCGAGTTTTAAAGAATACGACTGCAGCGTGATGCACCAGCTTCCACGTAACCAAAAGCTCTCCCCGGCGCCTCTAATCTCATTACAGTCATTTCCGGTTATGAAGTCACAGGCAAAAAGGCAGGCATAATCGATAATCAGTTGATTGTTTCGCACAATTCCTTTCTGTAACAAATGGAAAGCGAGGAAGGAGCAGTGGTAAAAGCTAGGACTCTGGAATAATTACACGAGTTTAAATCCCAGTTAAAACCGTTTCTTTCACTTTCAGTTGTTTCAGGGAGATGGTTAACTTAAGAGAGTAACTCATCTAGGTGTAAGGATAACACTGATTCCAAACACTGGGGTGTATGACAGCAATCGACTCAACTCATCTTGGTGAAAGGCAACACTGATTACAAAAAGCCCAATGATAAAATGAGAACGTAAAATTGACCTTCAGCCTAACTTAGGTTTGTGCTCGACCAAGTAGATATTTTGTAACAAATAGAAAAATGGATAGAAAATTTTTCTGATCCTAGCCTCAATCCAGCTAACCTGTAAAGCGAATAGTTATCAAGATTTATCTGGTCAGTGTGCCATTACAAGCCATATATTTCAACGAGAAGGGAGAGCTAAATATAACCCGGCATTTCATTACTTGTGAGTCCCGATTATTGATTATCGAAACTGCAGCAAAATATTATTAATTGTAGAATAAAAAGCATTTATCATAAAAGTTAAAAGACTCGCTATTTTCAGCATGTCAGCTCAAAATAAAAAATATCACTACTTGTATGATTTCATTGATGGAAACGTTATAGGAACCCTGTAATGTAAATCAATCACCCGAATTGCATGAATTTATTAAAGTTATTCAATTTAGAAAGCTTCTCGCGGACAGACAAGAAGTTATTTTATCATATTAATGCATCGAGGGTGGAGCAGTGGTAAAAGTTGGACACTGAAAACGTATTACACGAGTTCAATTCCGAGTCAGTTTTGACTTTTCACTTTCAGTTCAGTTTTCACTTTCAGTTGTCTCGGGCAGATGAGGCTCGTTAACTTGGGAGAGTAACTCATTTAGGTGTAAGATAAGATAAACACTGATCCCAAAAACGTGGTGTGTGAGACTCGTCAACTCAATGAGAGTAACTCATCTAGATGAAAGCAACACTGATTACAAAATGAGCACGTAAAAACTGGCCATGTGCCTAACTTGCGTTCGAGCTCGACCAAGTAAATATATCCTTTATTTCAATAATGATTCTTTCGTTCATGGCTATTACGTTTTATCCCATGTAACAGTCTTCCTTCTGTGGTATCGTCTAGTGGAAAACCTGTTCCTACAGTTAAACAGGATAGCAGGTTGGTTCACTTGGGGCTGTGGATAGGCAATTGGACTTCGGAATTGTAATACGCCTGTTCGATTTCCAGTCATTCTGTGTACATTCAAATTTAGATTAATACGCTTGGGAAAGATTAGAATCCTAAATTCCCTCGAGCTATGGAATAAATGGTCCATATTGTGTTATCAAAAAACGACGTGTGGACAAAAAACGTTTATAAAAAATGCATGTTTTTGCCATTGGTCTTGTTCAACACCATGTCCACCTATTCGGTTGTTTTGTGACATTGTGGTCCTTAGAGGCCTTCGTAGTTATAGTTAATTCTAGTTGGTGCGTGACTTAACCTTTATATAAGGGGTTAATTAACCCTTTGGACCCTGAGGTAAAAAGCGATAACTAGCGAAAAAGATGATACGTAATTAGCAAAATTACCAATTAGCTGCAAAGGAAGGAACTGAATTCAAAACCAAATCTTTAGACCCCAAATTTCAGACATCTAATTCTATCACCAAATTGATTTTTCCCATTGTTCAATAGAGAAATTTGGGGAGGTCCATTTGGAGCAGTGCATAGACAGTCAGACTTCGAAATCGTAATACGCGAGTTCGAATGCCAGTCGTTCCGTTTATATTCCCATTTGGATTCATAGCTTTTCTCAAAAGTATGAATCATACCTCTTTCCAAAAGTATGAATCCCGCATTCTCTCCAACTATGGATTAAATAGAGCAAAATGAACTACGTGTAGATAAAAAAAGAAAGTTTCCTAAAAATTATTTTTCTCGGCATTAAATTACCTAAAATATTGATATGCTTAGTAAAATAAAACAAAAAATCAGAGAATAGAATAATTTGTGACAACCGGAAATATTTTGATAGTGACAACCATTTTTCTAAAAACTATGGAAGGTGAAAAGCAGGGAGTCTTGCCTATTTTGCATTTCAATGTTTTTGACGTCTCTGTCATTAAAATATAGCTTTCGCAAAAACATTCCAGCATATCAAGCCGTCAAGTCATTAAGTGTGAAAGGTCTGACGATCGAGATGTCACGTGTAACCGGCAATTTTTAGAATGAGGAATGAGTGATACCAACATAAATCACGTGTGGACTTAAGCGTCACAAATGACATAGAACATTCTAGATAAAAGAATGTTCGATTAGCTTCCATCAAATTGTTATATAAAGGAAGTCAAATAGCAATATTTTGAAGAGTTTAAAAACAAATATCTGTGGAGCACCCGTGACATATCAGCAGGTCTTATAGTTAACTGAAAAGCCCGTCACTTGGCCAATACCCGAAGAACATCGACCAGCCGATGACAACAATCACTCGGAGAAAGAGAGAGGAAATAAATCTACAGGAGTTTTGCTGAAAAGCACAAAAGCGGTTGGTGATAAAGAAAGCATATGTTTAATAACAAGAGAAGGCGAGAGGGGACGTTATAACGCCGAACATTTATAACAAAACTAATGTATTTCCCCGAAATAAAACTACGAATTCTTTCCACAAAAATTTGAGTTTCAAGGGTTTTTTTCTGCTAGTTCCTTGTGAAGCAACACGACGAATAATTTGGTCCCATTATACAACATTTTTCCTCTGGTCAATGGTAGATTCTTTTCTCGCCGTCAGTCTGTAATTTTTGGAAAGATAATAAATATTGGAAACTTCAAAAGAAAAATTGGATAAAAGTTGGTTGGCCTATTGGCGTGAATTTGTGGTTAAAAGATATACAATTATAGCGGAATTGTATTTCAAATGAGAGAGACGTCGAATAAAAGGGAGAAGGGACAACAGGAGGAAAAAAGAAAAAAAGATAATAAAAAATAAGGGATATTTTTAAATATGGAAAAAGAAATATAAAAAATCAAAACAAAACAATAAATTGATTGAGAATAAAAGAAAAATAAAGACGGAAGGAAGGACGATAGAAAAGAAAGAAAAGCTATAGAAACAGACAAAAATATATTTAAAAAAACAAATTAAGATGCATTTGTATGATATGAAAGAAAAAGGGAAGACAGCAAGAAGGAAAATAAAGAAAAAATCACAAGAAAGAATTGAAAGAAAAAAAATAAGAATGAAAAAAGAAGAAAAGAAAGGATAAACAAAAGAATTTTTTGAAAATAGAAAACCTAAATGAAATGAACAAAAATGGTTATTTGTTTTGTAATATTCCAACCCGAAACTATCGCTTTATATGTCTATCTGTAACAAACGGGTAAAAACTTGTCCTACAAGTATTAGTCCTAATGTGAACGTAAGCGGAACGACTGGGATTTGAACTCGAGTATTACAATTCCGAAGTCCAACTGCCTATCTAGTGCTCAGAGTGGACCTTCTAAATTTAATTTTTTAGAGTTGGAAAAAATTCCTGAAGTAATTAGTAAACATTATCAGCATTAGGAAAGAGGCGTTGAATGCAGGTTGATGTAGTTCCCGAATAAAGTTTAAGTGAAGTATAACTGTTAATGTTCTATTCTGTCAAGTGTAGTTTTTACTCCTAAGAACTTCAAGGACGTTCCAAAATGAAAAGATGTCTCATCATTTTCGATGCAGCAGCTGCATTATAGTCAAGTCACGTTGGAGACACGGTTCTCGCCAGATCAACGAAGTTAACCAATGTAGAGCCTGTTCAGTACTAAGACAGTTAAGAATATCAGCAAGTCAGCGATTTTTGGCATGATCAGTCGAATGTATCAAGCATTCGAGCTGAAAGAACTCTCTTCCTCCCCATCCCTACCCCTGAAAGCGACCAACCATGCGAGCTATAAGAAAAACGTTCTTGATTAAAGTTACCCCCTAGAATGAAGACTGGGTGTCTCAGAATACTCTGAGACTTTCACAGTCTCAGAGTATTCTGAGATACCCAGTCTATATAGTCTCTATAACAACAGGAAGGCTGATCCAAGCCCAAACGGATGAAGGTAGGTCTTCTTGCTTAACAACAACAAAAGCAGCAGCAGATGCATTTTTCAAGCGATTTTAATAATTGCACACTTAAAACGTGCTCTGAAAAATATCTGCTAAGATGAAAATCGACAGAAGATTAATAGATTCGTAAATTTTCAAAATCAATAAAAAATACTTTAACCGAAGAAAGCGTTCTGCAAATATTCAACCATAACATACCCAGATAGAATCCAGCATTAAATGGCCTATGAAGGTTGATATGCCACTAAATAAATCAACCATAACTTCCAAACCACACACTGTCTCTCCAAAATCGATCAATCATGCTAACTGCAGTTGATTTTCCTACCAGTGTGTGAATCATATTAATGATCAAAGGTTTAGCTACCTTTTTGGCCCAAAACGTACGAAAAATTGGCCAACTAGGACCATCCATGTGGGTCAGTTCGAGGTCATAAATTATGCTTCAAACTGTTTTCACGGTATTTCTTGTTTCATAGAAAATTTGAATGGCCTAGCTTAAAAATGTGAGCGTCTATATGGAAAAAATGTGAGAGCAACTAGAGAAAAAAAAAGAGAAAGAAAGTTGCATTTGGCGATTTTCGGGATCTGATTCAGATTTCCTAATTATAAACCAAAAACAAGTTGCATATCAACAAAGAAAACACGGGAAAAAATGTACTTGTTTGTGTTTTACGCATTGTCAATCTTTTATGATTATTTAAATGCCGAGAACAATCATTTTTGAGAAACGTTGTTTCTTTGTCCACAAGTATTTTTTTAATAACACAATATGCACTGTTTAATCCATAGCTGGAGGGAATGTGAGTATTTATACCTTTCCAAAGGCCAAATGTGAACGTAAACGGAACAACTGGGATTTGAACTCACTTATTACGATTCCGATGTCCGACTGCCAATCAACTGCCCCAAGTGGACCTCCCCAAAAAATATATTGGTAAAAAGCTTTTTTAATTCTTCTATATATAAATCCAAATACTTCTTCACCGAAAATAGTGTTCATCTTGCATAGAAAAACGTCCCCACCCCCCAAAAAAACGAAAAGAATAAAATTGTGATATCTTCGAAATTAATGATGATATGTTTAATTAAAAAAAAAACCCGACCGAAAAATCCTTTTTTTTTTTAATTTTTTGACGCGAAATAATAAACAATTAATGTCACAATTGGAATTAACAATTGTCTTAAGTGAATACCGAGAATAATTTTATGTTCAATTAATTGATATTAAAACGGTGGCATAAAGATTCAATATTAAATTTGAATTTCTTAAGTGGAATTACAGTAAATCAAAAATGATGTTATTCAATTTCTCGTAGTATTACGTCAGATCCGTCTTGCGGTGTAAATTCGGCGATAATATAACAACATAAAGAAAATGTGTGTAATTATTTTAGAGTTCAAAATCTTACAGCCAAGGTTCAAGCGAGTAATGTCAATCAAGATAATGAAAATTGACTAAAAGCTTTATTGGACATAGATGAAAAAGAAACCAAATTTTTCTCAAAAACAAGGAAACGTACGGATGATCCGCCGTGAGTCTTATATCAAACGAAAGACGATGACGGACGTTATCGGAACTGAGCAGAATTGAGAAAGCGCTTTAAGTGCAAACTTGGAACAGCTCTAAAAACGCATTGGATTTTGCATTAAAAGGTTGGGCACAACGATTAAAGGCTGAAACTAAATGATAGGACAATAAACTATCTATTGGAAAAACTTCATGGTTCAAACTAAAACCAGCATAAAAATGCAGTATATGAGTTGATAGATGGAATACGTGGATATATCTACTTGGTCGATCACAAATCCAAGTTTGGCAAAAAGCCAGTTTTACGTGCTCATTAAGTCCCTGGGCATGTTTTACTCAGTTATGGGTTACTCTCATAGAGTTGACAGGTCTCATCTACCTGGGTTTAAGTAATCAGTGTATCCTTACATCTAGATGAGTTACACTCCCGAGTTAACTAGCCTCGTCTGACTGAAATAGCTAAAAGTAAATGTAATGGTTTTGACTTGGATTTGAACTCGTGGAATACGATTAAAGCGTCCAAGCATTTACCACTGTTACTCCCTCGCTGCCCTATGATAGATGAAATACATGGGAAGTACTGGGAACAGTGGTAAAGTCGACGTGGGTTAAGTGCTTTTAATTTAGAATCAAAATACATGAGTTCAAGTCCCATTCAGCCTGTTATGTTTACTTTTCGACGAATAAAACAGAGAAAGGAAAAGGGATGAAACCATCCACGCCAGGGACGAACTGGGCCATCGGTCAATCGGACCATACCCGGAGGCCTGGCACTGCAAAGGGACTCATCTGGTTGCCAATGAAATTGTCAAGATTGCCCTTGCTATACACTCTAACACACCCTAATACATGCATGCTGACTCTGATCACCCCGATTTGCCTGCAAATCATAATGTTTGTCGAATGGCGGTAGCTGAGTGCCGGATATAGTTAAACTAATATGCATAGATCACCTGCGTCACATGTGGCATTTAACTGTAAAAATTGGGGCCCATTGTATTTTCTGACCGAGAGCATATAACACGGTCAGTACGACCCTGATTCATACTACCTATATACGGAAAAAACTTTGAAAATGGAGTCCTATTCACACTCATTTACTAGAACGACATTTTCAAAATAAAACAAATTTGTTATCGGCATTAAATTACCATAGAATTTAATAAACATTAAAAGAACAGTGCTCTTTAATTTTAGAACCAAATAGGAATCTTTTTTGTGTTCATATTTGAACAAATATTTTTGCGAAATGATGGTGCAACACCTCCTATCATACGCTTGTGCGCTTTGATTATTCGAGGTGTGGAGTAACTCAGGAGAGATATTGCTTTAGCACCTCTCAAATGAAGAAAAACCGAGACAAAACCTCATAACACTGGATTTTTCTTCAAAGGCCTCTCATGGCACATAATAATATATATGATAAATACATTGTGTTTTCAGACTATTTTGCACCTTAGCCTGGGTGAAAAATTTATCTCGCCCTTTCCTCACCACTGGCACCTCCTCCCCATAACTCTCCTTCTTGCTCCCTCCTCCTATCCCTTAGCTACGCCACTGATTCATGAATGTAATTTGCTCTACTGCTTTAAGAAGACTGTTAGAAAAATCTTATGAAATTTTCATTTTTACTCTTAACTTTCAGAATGACTTTATGGATAGTCCATTAGGTTTTTTCTTTATAGAGGTATAATTTATTTATAATATATTATTACTATTATTATTATTATGTACATTCTATATTACATATTACCATAAATGTATTCATTATTTATACATACTTAATTTTTTTTTTGTGAGGGTTGTCTTTCAACTAAATGCTCAATAAAGATCAACTTTTCTTTCACACACATTAGAAATGTATACATTTATCAAAAATAAAAAGTTTTATTCCATCGGGGAAATATCGCCTGCAACCACCATTTTCAAAAAGTTTTAACATTATTCTTAAGTTCAGGTCGAAAACCAATTTATTTTAAAGAAAAAAAAAACAAAAGACATTATCAGAAATGAGTCAAGTACAAGCGCTAAAATCTAAAATGGTTTTGGCATAAAACATTGACTCAAAACAGACATTTTATCAAAAGAATTAAATAGTTTTACTTCCATTTGGAAGAATTTGGAAATTCTACGAACCTGCACCCAATGGAATTAAAATTTCTTTCTTTTTATTTTCATAGGGGTTTGGGTAGCTTTTTGGGGTGTTACTCCAATAGAATTTGTAGTAAAATGAATTTACCCCGACACGTTGAAGTACTCCGGTGGACAAACCAATCTACTTATACATTCATGGATAATAAATAATGATATTTTTCAAAACGTCGTAAAATAGAAAATATTATGAATGAGGAGAATAGTCTGATTAATACTTTTAGAAAACAAGAATTTACATCGGAAAAATGTTTAATTGTTAATTTCATCTATCACAGAAAATAAAAGTCTGTTGTTTTTTTTTGCATGGAAATAACACACACAAAAAAACGTAGGAATCACATTTATGAACATAAATAAATCACTCATTTTAGCAGTCTTACCGAGGGTTCAAAACAGTTTCAATACTGATTCAATACTGTTGAAGCAGTTTCAATTCTGATAGTTTTAAAGATTTTGGGATCGTCGATGCAGTCTTTTCTTCAACTTCCCTCACTTAGCACATCCACATTACCTCCACCAAATTTCTAATTTACCTCATTTCAATTAATTTACCCCTGTCCCCCACAACCACTGATTTACATTAAAAAGATTTCCGTTCATTAGCAGTCAACGCTTGAATCAAGAATTTCCAGTTAGTGCGTTCTGGCACAAAACTGTGTCATGAAACCAGGTAGTGCCATCGAATCCTGAAAATCTTATCGTTAAGAGTTTGGTTTGATTGCTGTTTAGTTTTACAGCATATCAGTCCTTTCAGTGTTTCAATGCCGAGAATATTCATTTTCAGAGGTCAAAACATTGTTTAAATAACATAATTCGAACTATTTAATCCAACGCTGGATCGAAAGAGGGGTTGATACTCTTCCAATATGTATTAACCCAAATATGAACATAATAGTTCTACTGGGATTTGAACGCGTATATTACGATTTCAAATTCTGACCTTTTATCCATAACACTCCGGCATCTCCCAAGCTTTTATAGCTATATATGTAATTAGTATACGTAATTAGTATGTATAATTAATATATGTAATTAATGCATTCATTCTTTACCAGGAAGCGGAGGCGATGAAAGGTCAAGATAGTGAGACTTTGGAACCGTAATACGGCTGTTCAAAGTCGAGATATCAAGGTCACTTTCGGTAACTTTGGAGAGCAAACTTATCAAAGTGAATGGACAACACCCATTGAAAAAAGCCTTTGACTG
This sequence comes from Xipholeptos notoides, assembly GCA_036873565.1. Classification (NCBI taxonomy): domain Eukaryota; kingdom Metazoa; phylum Mollusca; class Cephalopoda; family Idiosepiidae; genus Xipholeptos; species Xipholeptos notoides. The sequence goes on from JAYKTE010692543.1 coordinate 13,251, forward strand.
ATTATACTAACAATTTGGCTGTTTAAATTCAAAACCAGCTCTATGATTCACTAGTTACATTGTTAGGGTCAGAATACAAGATAAAGGGAATATGCATAATATCATTCATTTCCTATAACAATACATTTTTAAAGCCTGTGACTATTATGGTAACATAAACAAACCACTTCCAGTTAACATTGGCAGTATAAAATTACTGTTTTAAAGCCTAGTCAGTACTTAGATGTTTGACCATTTATGAATACCAGGCACCGTATCTTGCGCCGGGACGTGGAAATAGCCAGGTTAGTGTCTAGGGGCGCGGCTAAACCACCGGGTCAAAAGAGGGGAGCCCCTTAGTTGGTTAATTGCCATACTTGTCACCTTCCGATAGCTCCGGCATCCAGTCTTGCCCCCGGCCGTCTCGACATTGTCTTGCCACTGGACCCGGCGTCTTAGGATGAGAGAGTGAGGCTGATCCTGCGCAAGTCTTCTTCACTTTAATTAAAGTTCAGCGCAAGTCATGGCGTCGCCAACTTGACAGCATCGAGCCAAGCGATGTCATTGGTCATCCTCAAGAACGAGGGAAGAACCATTGATTTTACTGTTTTAAATTAGGTAAATGATATTGATCGAGATAGTTGAGATCCAAATGAAGCAACATCTGGACTAATGTGTTAGAACTTCTAAATCGGTTGTCTAAAATACTCCATTGATTGGTATAGATTTAAAGTGTCTTCAGCAGGCGGCTTGCAGGTCATAATCCGGCTGACCAAGCAATTCCCTGTGTTTTGCCAATCGATTCTACGTGTATGTAACTAACTAAAACATGATATCAACTGAACAATTATTCTCATTTTCAAAAACATATCTACTATACCTGACTATTGTGACATGGCGCATAAGCTTTATCCTGTATTTTTTTTTTTGTCTAAACTTATGTATAAATGGAACTTTGTCAGTGTGTGTCTATGTGCGAGTTCGTTTCCTATGGACTCCAAAATTGCTGGGATGGTTTTCTTGAAAATTCACACAGTTATACTTTATGTGTCTGGGAGTGTTCTTAGATGGGCGTTGTTTCGGAATATACCCGATAAGTATCGAAAATCAATAATCGAATCAATCATGAACATTGAGATTATGAACACATAACTGTGTCGTGAGCCAGTGTGATAGAATTAAGGACTTGATGACCAAGTCTATGAACAGTCAAGAAAATTTAGGTCAACTTGGTGTGGTATTTGCAGTGGCCAACAAACTTTATTTCAAGGGTAATTAAAAATAGATTAGAGAAAAGACATTAACTTCTATTGTTGAGTCAAGGACGGGCTAATTGCGTCCGGTTTAAATGTTTTCTTTTATGGTTGAAAAATAGTTAATTTATAAATACGCTAGCTCGGCAGGTCGATCCAAATGACCTGTAAATCTGACCCGGATTTGTGTGACCATTAATATCTCAGTAACAGATAAATGTTTTTGATAGATAAATTTTCCTTTGATGTTTCTGAGAGGCTGTAATGAGAAAAGGATTTGATTTTGTTCTGTTAATTTTTGGATAGGCGTGTTATATTGCTGGGCCATTTTTCGCTACTTAGTTATACAATGATAATTCACGCCCACCCTCAGTTCGGGGCGGGATCGTTCACCCCATAAAATGCATATAAGTTGAAGGAGATTTTAAGATAAAGAGATTCGGCCCAGTGATTTGAAGGGGCAGTACTCGGCCGAATTCGCTCGGTCTTGAGGTGAGAGATTTTCTCGGACCGATAGAGATTTTGTGACGGAGATTTTCGCTGGGGCCTCTCACTCGAGGTTCCTTATTGAAGGGAAAGTGTTTTTGGAAAAGAGACTTGACAACGAAAAAGACTTTATCAACTGCTAGTATTGTACGCGGCTGAAAATAAACCAGAGTATATTTTTGAACAACCAGCTTTGTTCTTTGTCATTATAACTTTGTGAACTGGCGGACCCCTGGGAAAGCTATAGGTTCAAAGCCAGTCCTTAGAGAGTTTTGTAGAGACCGGTTAATTGTATGTAGACACACCACACACACATATATATACACATTTTTATTTTTTACATATATAAAGATTTTTACTATTAGCAAAAACAAATAAATAATTATTTCTAGGTTTTTGTGTTTAAAACAGTTATAAAAACGAAGAAACATTTTATTAAATTCTTAACCTTTTTTATACGTTAGGGAAATAATCTTATGATTAGGTTGTTTTTAATTTAACATTTTTCTCTTTACTTTGGAAAAATACAGGTGTATTTCTAAAATTCTAATTTAGTTTTACTTTCTACCCACTGGTGTGGGTAGAAAGTAAAACTAAAAAAAAACTAAAAAAAAACGCAAAAAAAAACGAAAGTAATCGTTAATGATGAGGTGAAGATTTTTGAGTTTGAGTTTGAGTTTGTTTGTGTTTTACGGCATATCAACCATTTTAGGTCATTTAATGCCTAGAACAATCATTTTTGGTAAACGTTATTTTTTGTCCACACTTAGTTTTATGAATAACACAATATGCATTATTTAATCCATATCAACCTTTTCAGGTCATTTAATGCTGAGAACAATCATTTTTGATAAATTTTTTGTCCACTCTTCGTTTTTGGAATAAGACAATATGCATTATTTAATCCATATCAACCTTTTTAGGTCATTTAATGCCGAGAACAATCATTTTTGCTAAACGTCATTTTTTGTCCCTGCATGGTTTTTTGAATAACACAATATGCACTATTTAATCCATATCAACCTTTTCAGGTCATTTAATGCTGAGAACAATCATTTTTTGATAAACGTACTTTTGTCCAGACATAGTTTTTTAATAACACAACATGTACTATTTAATCCATATCAACCTTTTTAGGTCATTTAATGACGAGAACAATTATTTTTTGATAAACGTTCTTTATTGCAATTAAATTTCACAGGGTCTTTTGTTTTGTTTTTCTCTTTTTACAGAATTCTTTATAAAAGATTAAAAATTATACGACCTCCAACAGCAGTAGCAAGGTATAAAATGGTAAGGCACCAAAAAAGAAAACCAGCATCTTGGAAAAAACGGTGAGTTAAGAATTTATTTATGGTTTACATGATTTACATCAGGGAAGTCGATTTGGCCGAGTGGATAGGCAGTAGGACTTCGGAATCGTACTGCGCGAGTTCAAATTCCAGTCGTTCCGTTTGCGTTCATATTCGGGAAAGGTGGTGAAGTCGATTTAGCCGAGTGGATAGGCAGTTGGACTTCAGAATCGTAGTACGCGAGTTCGAATCCCAGTCGTTCCACTTGCGTTCATATTCGGACTAATACCCTTGGGAAATGTATGAATCCCCACTGCCCCTCCAGCTATGGGTTAAATAGTGCATATTGTGTTACTAAAAAAACTAACGTTTACCAAAAATGATTGTTCTCGGCAATAAGTGACCTAAAAATGGTTCATATGCCGTAAAACACAAACACACAAACAAACTTGTCAACTTGACATTGTTGCAAAAAAAAAATAGAAGGCTCATTCCAAAAGTAATGCCATCAATTTTTTTTTAAAGTTGAAGAGCTACAGGGACAGGAGTGGTACCATTAAAACGAGCAACCTTTCGTGCTCCAGAATTCATTTTTTTACATTACTATTTTCAATGCACATTTTCAACATCTGGGGTGCATTTTGTCACTCACATTTCTGTTACCACTCTGAACTCAACAAACCCATATCCTCACTATGCTGAAATCAACTATATCAGCTTGGTAAACGTTCAACAGGCGCCGGTGGATGTGGTTCACTTGTGTCTGCATGTAGGAATTCAATGACGCATCCCTGCTTCTGACACACGTTGAAAAAAATAGGAGGCTCATTCCAAAAGTAATGCCATCCATTTCTTTAAAAGTTGAAGAGCTACAATGACAGGAATGGTACCATTAAAATGAACAACGTTCAACAGGCACCAGTGGATGTGTTTCAATTGTGTCTGCATGTAGGAATTCAATGACGCATCCCTACTTCTGACACATGTCCATGACAGAGGTTGCTTTCTTAGGGTCTCACACTGTCAAGATCTGTAATAGAGAGATTAAACTTTCAGGTGATTAACGCATAAGTCGACTCATTATAACAATACAATTTGCAATGCCCCAATGAACAATTTATGCAAAAACTTTTTTTCAAATATCGGAGGCATAACTTTTGGAACGACCCTTGTAGATGTGTTTGTATTTAATTGACATTTGATTTTGAAAGAAAAAATGAATTTGTAACAGGAAGTGAAACTAAGCAAAGGTTTGCCATTTTTTTAAATTTTTTTTTACGGCATATCAACCATTTTAGGTCATTTAATGCCGAGAACAATCATTTTTGCTGAACGTTAGTTTTTGTACACACAGTTTTTTTAATGACACGAATTACACTATTTGACCCATAGCTGGAGGGAATGTGGG
>JAYKTE010693654.1:0-17668 GCA_036873565.1 Xipholeptos notoides
TGAAAACTACTGGAGAAAGTTTGAATGGGCATTTCTTTTAAAGGAATATAAATGAATATATACTAGCATTAGGCATTATTTCATGTGTTTGGAGTGAAAAGGGGAAGTCCATGGTGTAATTGATAAATTCTTAGACCTGGAAATTGTAATAAACTAGTTCAAAACCTAGTGGTTTAGTGATGTTTATATTCAGGTCAATACTGTTAGAAAAGGTATTCATTATCTCAAATGATAAATGCTGCAGTTCATGTTATTTAAAAAATGTATTTAAGATTAGATTAGATTAGTTGCATTTGTTTAACAGCATAATAAAATTTACAGAGATTTAATTCCAAGAATTATTTGGTAATTATGATAAAGAAAAAAAGGAAAAATGAGAAGAAAAGACAAAGAAATAAAAAAGAAAAATAGAGCAAGAACAGAAAAAGAGAGAGAGAAAACAAAAGAGAAATGAAAAGAAAAAAAATGAGTAAAAGGAAAAGAGTAAAGGGAAAAAAAAGAGAGAACCAAATTTTATTCTTTAGTAGGTGATTATAAATAAAATGATCTTCTCATTGTCTCTTCTTTGACAAAATCCATTAAAATCAGGATATAATAATGAAATACAATAGAAACAAAAAAAAATTATAACAGGATTAAAAAGTAAAAAAAAAAAATTAAATTCTTCCCTCATCACTACAAGGAAGCCTATGAATCTGTCAGTGTCAGTTTGTAAGATTAGAACAAAGATGAGAAAAGAAATGAAGAGATTATATTGTGTTGTGTAGAAAGAGAATACCTAAAAAGCTGTTAAGCCTTCATTCTAAAAGATTCTTTCAACTGACAAGAGGATTTTCTACATATTTAGTTTGGTGGCAGAAAAATATTTATTTTTCATTGTTGCTATTACTTATTTTCTTTAAGTATGGACAATACTGATACATACCAGTTTCTAAAAGAAGAAAATATAACTCCACTAAGAACAACCAAAAAAAGAACAGTGAAAATTCAAGGTAGAAAATATGCTAAAATTTAATATCTCATTAATTGAAAATGGATTCTATTATATTGTTCAGTGATTATAATAGCTGCTTCAGGTAGGCCAAACCCAGCACTCATTAATTTTTCTTAGACATAAAATGCAGACATAATTGTTATTTATGTGCCAAGTGCATATAAAACATTCATATTTGAGTCCTTTTCCCCCATTTGCATTTTGATTCTGTAACCCTTGAACACATGATATGAATTAACTAGCCAATCCAGATATGAAAAAAGTCCAATTTTTAGGAATTATACAGTAGAATAGGCAGGTGGATAAATCTACAGCATCAAAAGTATATGAAACTAAATTGTGTTGAAAAATATAGGAAGCTTAGTGGGAGCTCCAATGACATGAGAGTTGAGCTAGTTTTTCTTGCAGTCTAATGAGATCTTTAATTTTGGGATTTAGATGGTAGACAGCAAGAAAATAAAATGATAAAAAAAGAAAAACTACTTTATTTAATCAGATTTGCTTAAATAATGAACTGTTACCTAAATATACTGAACACACACATTATATCAGTTAATCAACATAGACATAGGATGATCACAAAAAGCTGTTGACTGTTTCGATGCTGGTCATCTATTGCCGATCTATTGCCGATATTGGGCATTTTACCTAAATATACCTAACAATACATGAAAGAGAAAGAAAGAGTTGTTTCTTGTGTATGTAGAGGCATATAGGAGTGTATAATTTTATAAATGCAGATATGTGAATATATATGGACCAATGTGTAGGAGTATTTAATATTTATTCGTTTGAATAACCTTGATTAAAAAACATCTAGGAAGATTTTCAATTTAAAATAAAATAAAATGGTCTAACAAATTGTGTTAATGACTCGTAACATTAAGTGAAAAAACTGAAAGAGAAAAAGTTAATTCTGTTTTTTTTATTAGGCAATTCATAGAAAACTTTATTTATATACATATAGTTGATTAGCATAGACATGGACTTAACACTCTTTGATGACTGTCAGTTTCTAAGCTGTGTAATCATCAGACTAAAATTTTTTTGGTTTGATGATTGCACAGGCAAGATTTAAAGTCATCAAAAGCTGTTGAGTGTGTCTATGATAATCATTTACACATGCTCTATGACTGATTTGAGCACTTAAACTATAAATATAGCTAACACACACACACACATATATATGTATACATACACACAAACACCCATACATAAATTTACACAAATACATCTATGCATTATTCCAAATTAATAAAATTAAATGGCAGAAAATCAATTGATAGTAAGTAATAATTCTTATAATTATTCATATCAATGTTTCATTTTGATTAAGTATTTGAATATATATCTAACATAGGACTAACAAAAAAGTTGATGGAGTATTTTACTTAAATATATGCTAAATGACAATATCCTTCATAATTAATTCTATTTGATTAAAAAATATTCAATTTAAGTTAGACCTATTTTTAAAAAAATAATTCCCACTAGAATCAATAACCTATTATAAGAGTTAAAACTGAAAAACAATCTGGTGTTGGTTAACTGCCCTAGATATATATTTGACCCATTTTGAAATAAATCATTCTGAAAAAAATTATAAATAGAATAATAGTTACCATCAACTCAAATGGTTTTAAAATCCTATTTTTTCTACTCATTCTTAAAATCCAGTTTTATTATATTATCCATTGTACTAGTAGTAGATGGCAACAACATATGATGCTGTAATTCACATGAGCCCAGTTAGTATAAATTTATTTCTCATAAATCCGACATAATATCATCCTCTAAAACCATTAATATATTAATTTTTAGCAGAGCTATTCAGCTAATGCATAAAGTCAAACCATTTCCATTTACAGTTTCATTTGAAGTCAATCTAAAATCCATTTCAAGTTTCTCTCATCGTTTTGAAAAGTCAATTTGTATTCTGTTCTGATCAAATTACTATCGACTTCATTTTTTAAAAATAGCTAACAAGTTTTCACCAGGAAGAGACACACAGACCATTAAACAAATTGAAAAAAAAAAAAAAAAAAAGAATCTTATTTTGCTTATAATGAGATCTTTTTTGACCTTTTTTAAATCATTCAATTTTGTAAAGTAACACAATAAAAAATGATAAAAATTGGGTTCAAAGTACTATTTCTAATGTAATAAGTCTAATCTTTGTTTTGTAACAAATCGATTTGTTAAAACAAACACTATAAGATATTATATATTGATATATTTAATTTTATAAATGGTAGGGGAGTTATACATTGACTAGAAGGAATTTGTTTTAAAATATAGGTTGCAATAGATTATTCATTAGGTCTCATCAGACAGTTTGGAAAATATCATACAGTATTGACAATCTTTTTAACCGTATGCAATGATTTCTTAAGGCATGGTTTTGCTCTTTATTTTTGCTATGTTATAGTTTACACCTATTCTATTTAGAAAATAGATTGACATAATACCAGGCAATGCTAATCAAATATGGACAGTCTATCCCTTTAAAGTGAATAGTTTACAGCACTGAGAAGGCTTCCATGTTCAAAACGAAGCTTCCTTTGAATAGAATAATAATTGAAGAAAGTCAAAAGCATATTGCCTGTAATGGAGTAAAGATATGAATGAAAATGAGAGTAAAAGTTCAAATGACCTGAATATAGATGCATGACAATAGTTTGCAAAGAATGTAAATAACCCAAAATTTTATATTTTTCAACAAATATTTGCTTTAATAATCATTAACAATAATTAATGATAAAATATAAGAACAAAGAAACTGCATCAATTAAAAATGACACTTATAAAAAGGCCCACAAGATAATAACCTTTCTGAAATTAAATAACCTATATTTGTTGATATACAGTTCAATCAATAATTTCAACAGTTTCTAAACAGGAGTTCAACTCGAAAATATTAAACTGAAACTAGAGTTCTAAAATGAGTGAGTACAGAGAATCAGATTTTTTTTTTCAAATAGATCAAATAATATAGAAAAAAAGAGCAAAATTAGTCTCTTCAGTTATCCATTTAGAAATAAATGGAAAACTATTGATTCTAGTCATGTGGTAGTTCCAAGGCAGAATCAATAAAAATCTTTGAAAAGTTAGTGAAAGAAAAAAAGGTGTATTGAATTATGAAAATGCACATACATTTTATGTATACAACCCTGACACACCCAACTAAAAAAAGAGGATTTTCAATCTTCTCCATTTTACATTTGTGTGTTGGTCTCCCTGTTCTTATAAATGGGCATATCAAATTCTTTAATAACCATGACAAACACATTTTAATAGAAATTAAGAGAGAGAAAAAAAAAAGATGCACCCTAAAAGTTCATAGTTGAATATACAGAAATAACAGATTAGAAGCAAAAGCATAAAAGAAATACATTTGTATCAGATGATTTTCCTGTAAAATTGGGCATGTATATTTGGTTAAATAGAAAAGATTTGGGCTTTAGAATAGGAACTAATATCCTAAGAAATAGTACAAGTTACATGTTCCCCCTACATATTCCCCCAGCTATATGTCAAATAGTGCCTGTAGGGTTGCACAAAAAATATAAAGGGATAGAATAGAATAAAACTTATGTATAACAATTTTTCCAGCTTCAAATGATAGTAATATTTGAGATGAGTGGTTTATAGACATCTAAAATCCAGATTACCACGCTCAGACATTCCACTCATCATGCATGTATGTGATGAATGTATGTTTCTGATATGACAGGAAAAAAATGACAGAAAGTGTGAATAAAATTTAATACTCAAAGTAATAAAAGAAAATGTCAATCAGGCATCCGATTGATAATTGCTGGTATCTCTGGCTAAAAATGTAATCTTTCAAATGTAGGGGAAGATACGCTTATAATACCAAAAATATTGGAACAAGAATAATACACATTTCTAATATCACAATATTGATATAAAATTATGAGCTCATTAGTTATTTTGGTCTGATGATTGCACTGACAAGAAACTAACAATCACCAAAAGTCATTGACTGTGTCTATGTTGATCAGTTATATATGAATAATTATAAGTATGATTTTTTCCAAATATTTTTCTCTTATTTAAATTTGATTTGTTTTTTACTATAGTAAAGAATATTTTTTGTTTTATTATATATAATTAGGATTTTATCCATTTTGAACAGACTAGGTATGCGAGAAGATTATTCAAAATGGTTCAGTTTTTATCTCCACTCCCAGCAGAAAAAAAAAAAATTATTTGTAATCTTATTTTTCTTAGTATAATAAGATTAGAGACAATAATCTTGCTGGAATATCCTTTGTCCCAGCAAGGAGGTGAAGTGAAGTGAAAGAAAGAGAAAAATTAAATTGGAATAGTTTCAATATTTAAAATATTGACTAGACGAAATAAAACCTATTGAAAAATTATAATCTTCATAGATAGAAAATATACCTTAGTTACATTCCTATATAAATAATCTATAAACGTTAGTTATATGGGTAAGAAAGCATTGTTTAGGGGTAGTGATTTGAAAATAACAGATGCAAGAAGCCCATAGTGCAGTGTATAAACACTCAGACCATGAAATTGTATATACAATCAAATGAAATGGTTCCATTGTTTACATTGGGCTAATACCATTGGGAAAAATATAAATTACATTACTCCCTTCAGTTATGGATCAAATAGTGCCACAGGTGCCATTTATACGATAAAAATACTTATAAAATATGGTCACCCACAGCATTAAATGATCAAAAAGGTTTGTATGCTGTAAAAACCAAACACAAAATCACACATGGAGCAGCATTTGAAAACAAAAGAGGTGTGAAGGCTGAAAAGTAATCAAAGATTTGATTAAAAATTCATAAACCAATAAATGAATAGGTTTTGAAATTTCCTTACATTGTTAGTAAATACTTGTAATTAGATATGTAAAATCTAGTGAAAATAGTGGATTTCATCATTTAAAAAAATTTATTTATTACATAAAGAACTGATTTCACCCACTCACTATCACTTCACTAACTGAAATCCCTCAAACAAAAAATTTAAATGAGAATTTAATACTCTTTTTTATCAATCAGAAAGAACAAAAAGGAATAAAAAGTTTTCTTTTTCACCAAATTTTAAATATTTATTTTTTATTCATTCTAATTTTTCTCATAATTTTTCAAAGAATTCAATTTTCTTCATACAAACTACATTGCTTTAGACCTAGAATTTTGATTGAAAATGTATTGTGACAAATCTTTGTATGATAAAAACAAATGTTGTTCATTAAAAACAAAGAAATTTGCATGGAACTAAACAAAAAAAAAATATGGTAATTAACAGCTTCAGTTTTAGAAAAATTGAAAATATTGAAGTGAATCTAAAACACAGCATGTAATTAATTCTCCAGAAAATAAATTTGTAATAATATTCCTAAACAGAATTATATCTCATATGAAAATGATGATTGTGTTGAAAACATTAATGTACACAGTATATAAAGTTTGTGTATAATGTTGTGACAATTCTTTTTAATTATTACAATTTATATTAAAGGAGCAGTTCAAATTTTTGTGTTTGTTATTAGATAATGGAAAGATGTTATTACAAGAATGTTAGTTTATTGAAATGAATATCATTCTAGAATTTTGAATGACCTTCACGAAATGGCCAAAGCCATGAAGCTGTAGTTTAATTTTTGCTTTTACTGTGTCAAGTGTACCAAGCTGATGACAAAAGGTTAACCCGCCAATAGTCTTTATTTTAACCATTTATCATTTATATACCAGGGTAAAGCGAAGAAAATTTGGATTCATAACTTTCCAAAGGGTACATGTCCAAGAACAGTCAAAGGAGCAAAATTGAACCTGGAATGGCTGAATATTTAAAAATAACCCTAATGATGAGAGTTAAAGTTTGAATAACTTAAATAAAGATACTATTCTACTACCAACGTGTTTAGAAAAGAAAGATATTTATCATCAAGTAATTTATACAAACCAATTTACATGTCAAGGACATCAATGAGTCACACCCACTTTAGTATCCAGGAAAATTCTGTTACCATTCTGGAAATTTAGCCATCATTCATTTTAAGTGATCTTATTTTATGAATGCCTGTGAACATGATGCATGCAGTTGTTGAATTTGCTTTTATGATGCTAAAAGATCAGTGTTTGTATGAATTTACTTCATGTCTTAAAGATTTAGAAGTTTTGAGTCATCCCTTTGCATAAGTTTTAAGCTTGTTTTCTTTTCTTTTCAGTTTTTTAAAGATATTTGAAGCTGCTTAGTCATTATGTTTATTTCAAACACAAGATGTCAAATCAATAGTGATGTCTTTTTTGATATTTTTTAGACCATAAGAGTAACATTTTTGTTTGAAAAAAATTGTATTAAATCTTTTAAAAAGTCCATGATACAGACTAGAAATATGATTTCCAAATAATATTTTTAATGAAGTTATCAAATGTTTAATATTGAAAGAAATGATATATTTATGGGAAATATTTTTATGTAAAAATATTCACATAGAAACCAGGGTTTATAAGCTCCATTTACAGGCAATGTTTGATTGACCTTGGTAAGTATTGTTTAACCTACTGATATATATGAACTTCAAAATAAAAGTGAGCTGGAAGAAAGAAGCTTTTTTTTTTCTCTCTCTGGAACTTGGGCTGTGGCTAAACTATCAGACTCAAACCATTGCCACACTTTGTAGAATTGATTTTGCCTCAAATCTTAAAATAGTTTAACTATGAATCTTTTTTTTTTGTTATGATATTAAGTTTCATAGACCTGAGATTGGAGAGAAATGTTCTTAGATAGATAGGAACTGGATAATTGTTTGGTAGACTGAATGAAAAATGTTATTTACTTCTGTGTAAAAATTGACTTTTCTCTGTGATATATATATATATTGTGATGTTTAGAGCCATTTTTGTAGGGTGACAAAAAATTTTGAATAAAAAGAGAATAAAAAAAAGAAAAAAACAAATACTCCAAATTGTAAATATTAGTTATTGTAAACATTTATTAATCCAGAATTGGTATTATATTCAGAAAAAGGTTTTAAAGTTCAAACGTTAGTGCAACGAATATGACCAGTTTCCTTTAGCTAATAATAATTGAAAGTGAAGTGAATGTTGAAAGAAAATGTAAAAAGTTTATATAATATAGAAAATGCTAATTCTGACTAATGTACAGAGTGCAGAACCCATAATATTATAACTAGTCAAAGTATTAAAAAAATCAACTAAAGTAAATTAAAACTAAAACAAAAACCTATAAAAAAATGGCTGATTTAAAGAAAAAATCATATGAAGATGGTTGAAGTTCAAAAGAGTTCTGAAGATTAGGGAAATAGATTTGCACTAACTGGGCCTTAATAATAATAGATTACTTTTTAGAAAGTAAGAAAAATATACTGAACCTACAGAAAAGGGGGAATTCTTAAAGTGTTTTTGTGGACTTTATTTAAATATAGAATTTATTATTTGGACCAGTAATAAGTTTTATTTTCATACCACATACCATAGTTTTGTACTATTATCCTTATCTTAATTTTGATGAATATAATTTCAAATGCTCAACATCAATTCTTAGAAATTGCAAATTTTCCATTAATGTCAAACTTAAAACTTAACTTTAATAATATTTCATAACTAAACTTTATTTGTAGTAAACTTAAAACAAAAGCACACACACACACACACAAATATATATATATAGACCTCAAAAGACTATAAAATGCAGTAAAAATGTTAAATGGGGAAATTATGATTTTGAATTAAAATACTTATTCTTTGTGCCAGAGATTATTACCATTGGGAATATGAATCTATATTTCACAGAGATAGATCTAATACTTATCCAATAATGAATAGAGCATTAATTTTTCATACTCTTATGAAAAGTATTTTTTTCTAAACTCCTTCTATTGGTGGGTTTTAAATTGTGCAGCTACAGTTCTATCAATCTGTATGGCAAAGAAAATATATTAGTTGAAAATGATTATTTTTAGCATTAAATGACTTTTAAGTTCAAATGCCATAAAAAAAAATACAGCCAACAACATAAATAACTGGTGGCCAGAAAGTACTTGACTTTCACGAGTGTCTACTGCTTTTGAGAGAATCAATGATGGTGTAAAGAATCCAGAGAAGGAATAGGAAACTTGGCAACAGGCAACATTTCTAATGTATTTTTTTCTTATATATACGGTTAAGAAAGAATTGAAGTAAGTATTAGAGTCTGTGTAGGTTTTCTGAATGTAAACCTGAGAGAGAGAGTATGCACCTGCAGATATAATATGCTTCAATTAATTTGACATCTATTTTACAACATATCAATATCAAAGTAGCTAACGAAATTGTATTTATTTGCATCTTATAAACTCTGAGAATTAAGCAAAGAGGGATTGTATTTACAAAGAAGTAGTGAAGATAAGAAAAATAAAGTTTATAAATTTACATTCTGTCTGTCTGGGTAACAATGTTTCTCTTTGCTCTCAGACAATCCACATTTATATATATTTTTTTTTTTCAATGTTTATTTTGGAAAGATTCTTAAAAATTAGAGATTTAATTTAATGATTTCAATGCTTTTAAGTAAAAAGTATTGAAATCATGGAAACTGCTGAATTGTTAAGAATGCTTAGCTTTGATTCAGTTTGCTATGAGTTTTCAATCTTTTGTTTAAACCTTTCATTGTTTAAATAATTTCACTTTGTTCGTTTTATATTAAAAAAAAGGTTGAAAAGATATTTTTTAACTCAGTATTTGAAAGATTGTAAGTGAAAAAAATATTTGCCAAAGGATAAGTGTTTTATTATTTTTAGTCACCACTTGGAAAAATAACTCGCAAATGCCAGTGATTTACTTACAATGTAGAGTCCTGCACACAGAGTTTGCAACCATATGGTTGCAACAGAGATACTTGTGAATAAACATTAGAAACTTTTCACCATTTCTACATATAAAAATGTTCTCTACTTTCAACCATAACATATTAGTTAAAGGCAATGGTTTAAAATAATTTCTGGAAGCTGAGATTTTAATACTCACTGTAGGTGAGTGTGGCACTATATAATATACTATCAGTGAGGTTTTGGATTTCTCTTGCTTAATGAGACTTGCAAAGTTGGGTGAAATTAGTGTTGGTACTGATAGTGGTTGCCCCCTCCTAACTGTTTTCTTCCTTTAACTGACAGATGTCAGCCTATGCTTTGCAGGAGCACCCAGAGTTAGGGCTTTTTAGGACAAAATGTTTCAATCAAGAAAATAAGAATAAATTAGTTAAGAACATTTTAAAAAATAAACTCAATTTATATGCTTGATGCATGAACCCTCCCGCAAAGGCATTTAACAGCATATAATCTATATTTGTCCTTCTAACTAATTGTTTGTTTGTGTTTTACAGCATATCAACCTTTTTTTAGGTCATTTAATGCGGAGAACAATAATTTTTGGCATATGTCATTTTTTGCCCACACTTACTTTATTTTGAATAACACAATATGCACTATTTAACCCATAGATGGAGGGAATGTGGGGATTCATACCTATCTCAAGGGTTTTAGTCCAAATATGAACGCAAATGGAACAATTGGGATTCAAATTCGCGTACTATGATTCCGAAGTCCAACTGCCTATCCATTGGCTTAAGTTGACTTCCCCACTTTTAACTAAATGGGATAGTCTGAAATGAGCATGATAATTTATGCAACATGTGAGAATGCCAAATGACAGCCATGGTCAGAGAATACAACAGTACAAAACTATAACTGACACTAAAAAATAACAAGGTACAACTTAACAACAAAGAGTCATAATACTAAAAATTAGTGATGTGACCAGCATAGGACTACAAACTGTATAGTTATAGGAAGATGGTAGTTGAATAGTAAATAAAAATAATCCTTAAATCAACACTTCAACATGGAATTCTATGATGGAATGAGAACAATCTACAGCATGGATTGAATAGAAAGTTCAGATAGAAGTTCTGTAAGTTTCCAAATTCAATCAGAAGATTTCAGAGTTCAACCAGTTAGGCTTATGGCTACATTGACTGAAATATTGTAAATATGATAATTAAGATAGGAATTTAATCTAAATTAAAAGCAGTATTTTGTTACTAAATGGTAGAGTCTCTTCAATAAGATGCTTCATAATGTTGTATATTGTAAACAGTAGATTATTTTAGTTTCAGTTATATTCCAAATATAGAAATTATCAAAATTAAAAAAAATATATTTATTAAAAATAAATTTCCACTCTTTTGATAAATCAAGTTTAAACTACATCTGAAAAATAAGCATTTAATATATCAAAAGATAATTTTAATGTTTATATAAAAGAAAATTAGTTAATTGTAACTTTGTAAGGTTACTTTTTCAGCACCCCCAATAAACAAAAACAAAAAAATCAATTCATCTGAATTTATAAGTTTTTCAATTCTGAGAAATACCTGAAAAGGCCAAAGGGCATATTGACTGAATTGTCTTGAATATAACAATTGAGATGCAACGAGAAATCAAAATAATTTGAATAATGATTAAAAAATTATTTATTTTATCCTTAATTTGTTTACTATCAGAGAATATATTTTTGGTAAATTAGTTTAAAAAAATACATTTTGATAATTTGAAATAACTAAGAATAATTAAGTTATTAATTCCTTAACTAAAATTATAATAAATTTATTTTAGAGTGTTACTTCTTTCTCTTTTATTTTTTTATCAAATAAAGTAACAGTTTCATAATTCAATCTATTCAAACAATTCTTCTTGGAACAGTATACATACATGTGTTAATAATTAATGATATAATTTTTGTAGATTTTAAATGAATTTTTGAAATCACAATTTGTAAGACAAATGAAATTGAAAAAAATTTGCTGTAAAACAAAAATGTCTGAAAGACTCACCCCCCACACACTTCAACACATAAAAAAAACAATTGAGTTGACCTTGATTTCATGAATTGAGTTGTTAGCATTGACTGTCAGTTTTATCTATAAACATTCACATATCCAAGCAAACAAAACCCTGTTTAACTTTTAGAAAAATAAACAAAAGCAAGCTTTTGAATGAAAATGATATATTCAAGTGCGTGTATATTAAAAAAAGCAGAACCCCCACAAAAAAAAATTGTTATACAAAATATATATCTGTACTAAAATTATTTTAGACTTCTACTCTCATTTTCAGGGTTATCTTCACTGCATTTTGTCTGATGTATTCTTCAGCCTTCACTCTCAAATGTCTAGTGAGGTGTATAACGTTGTGATCCAGTAGTTGGTTTAAAGAAATTCTAAGTGACACTCTTCTGGAAGTTGAATTCTGGCTTAAGTAAAATCCTGGCTAAAGATGAAAATAACTAAAGGATACTTGACATAGATTAAATAAAAGGTGAAGTTTGGAGTTACAAGAAGGCTCCTGAGCTCAATATGAACGTTTCCAAATTCAAATATTATCTAAATATGACTAAAGGACACATCAATCAATACATTATGAACACAAAACTGAAGATGAGAGTAGAAGTCTAAGTAACTTGAAAAAAGATAATTAAAACCCGTTAAAAACTTTAAACTATCACTAAATACATAATTCTAAAAAAGTAAACTCCATTCTTCCAAACTAAAAGTTTCTAAAACATTATGGTAACTGTCGAATTCTTTATTCTCAAAAATTAAAACAACTCTAATATTGTATTGTATTATATTATATATTCAATCAGTTTTCATAATATAGTAATTTTTAGAACTTTCAGAATCTATGTTCCAAGCATTATTTCTAATACCCACTGTAACCATGGTGGTATAAAATAAAATGTTTGGAGCTTATTAGAAAAAAGTGGCTGACAAAATTTTGTTCAAAACTGAGAACTATATCTTTTATCCAAATATCAATTAATAGAATTTTTTTTTCTTTAAATTCATAAAAAATTTTTGGTAAATTTTTATTTTCTGCGCAAACTCACACCAAATGAAAATTAATTGAACCAATTGAAATGTTAAATAATAATGTCAACATTTCAATATTTTTCGATAAAATTATATTGACTACGATTATCAAACTTGAACCTGGACTGCTGACATGCCTGGAAAACATTCTACTTCTAATTCCCCGTGACACATTAAATAACTGCAATGGAAAAAGGTAAATGAAATTGTTAAATGCAAATATCATTTCCTGTTTACAAATGCTTTTTTTCAAATAGGCACAGATGCCTAAGGCTAACTACTTCCTTTTATTATTTTAATATCACCTACATTTTTTTTCAAATGGTTTGTAGCAATTTGTTGCTTAGTTGATTTGGGTTTTTTTTTAATTTCATTTTTTTCCCATGGATGCTACATTGTTTTGAATTTTGTTTATATCTTATTATTTAACAAACTTTAACTTTAAATTTTAAGTAGAAAATAAAAATCTAGAATTTAAGACAAGGTATTGATGTTTTAAGCATCTTCATTTAAAACAGAGTTCAGTTTTAAGAATTATTTATTGCCACGTGGAGGAAGAGATATCTGAATAATAGAGGTGATTTGGCCAAAAGCTACAGGAAATTCAACCCTTTAAAAAAAGAAACGAGTCAGGCAATAAATAAGTTAAGTCTAATATACCATTGCCTAAACATCTAAATAAGGCACATGATGAAAGGTCTTATTTTCTTTTTTATTAATTTGATGCAATTGAAAAAGTGTGAAACCAAGAAAGATCTCTAAAAATAAAGATAAAAAGAAGTGAAAAATGCATTCAAAGAAATGAATAGAAAAAATAAAATAGCTACTGAAAGTAAAAAACAAGGGTAAAGATATTTCAAGGTTAAGTACAAAACAACAAATAAAATAATCCAGTTTAATTCAGTCGAAAAAAAAGAGAGTCTATTATTTCATAAGATGTAAAAATAAAACCCAACAAATTTATCAACAGTCAAAATAAAATCAGTCACATAGTAACACTTTTTGTTCTTGCATTTAAGGATTAGCCTTATTATTCATTAATCATAAATATTATCTTTAGACAAAACTAAGAGATTATCTCATTTACAATTATACATAAACAATTAAGAATTTCATAATTTATGTAACAGATTTTTCACTTAAAAAGTTTCAAGCTCTTTTAAAAAAAAAAAGTACTTTTAATGGTTTGTGGAAAATGATTTGCTTCATATATTTTTCAAGTTTTTGTCCTAATCTTCATTCTCATGACAGTAGGGTGATCATCAACCATCTGCATAATGTTAAAGATTTTGAATTTGGTCAGAGACAGGTTTATTGGTATAAACTACACTGATGAATAAAATGAGTCAGAAACAGCTGTCTGCAGTTTGCAATAGATTTATATATATATATATATGTGTGTGTGTGTGTGTGTGCGTGCGTGTAAAAAAAGAGAGAGAAATTTGAGTGTAACTTCTTAGTTGTGTTCAGGTAATGATTTTACCCATGTAGGATCAACAGCCACTATTCCTGATTAAACTAGTCAAATATTACAACAGATGATATTAATGTATATCTAAAGAGTTTTACTTAAGACTGAATGTTTCTTTCATAAGCGAAGTTAAAAATCGTAGTGGTGGGCATATATATATCCATACCAGAGAGTGTACGGAACATTTAATATATATTTCATGCATCATTTGTTGAATAAAAAATGTATGTATCAAAACTACATAGACAGAAGAGAGATATAAATAAGCATAACAGAGAAGAGAATGGTAGTCAGAATATAAAGAGAAAGCACATACACAATTTTAAAAATTAACAGAAAGGGAGTGCAATAAGGTACCTAACCATAGAAAAGTTGATGTTTTTATTAATAGCTGAAATCAACTATACACATAATAGACAATCTCCAATAATTTAGGCCCATTTATATGTAAATTGTATTTATTGTTCCATTTTCTATATAAGTAGAAATATGTTTATTTAATTATAATTTATTTTAAAAAATATCTCAATATCAAATGAAATTATCTGGCTGTATTTACCTGAATAGTTTTATTGAATTACTTCTATGTAAAATTGAATTTTAAATCTTTTGTAAACTAGCAAACAGAAAACTATTTATCATTTTTTTTTCTGTAAATATACCATAATCATCTCTTATTGTAATCATAAATATGATCCTAACCTGAATTTAATAGGTGACCCAAATGTTCTTTGTTATATATAGTGTTATTGAAATACAGTAACACACAAACCAAGAAATTTATTCATGAGCAGAGAAGACTGGCAACAATTGTTTTTTTTTGTTTAGTTTTGGCAACAACAAAGACCTTGCTGGCTCTTGGGGAAAGTGGGTAAAGCAAATGAGGAGGCATATGATATGCTGAGAGAAAAAGATTAAAGAAATCAATTTTTTTTTACCACACACATATATAGTTGCCAAGTATCTTAATAAAACTCATACAAAATTAATTAGACTTTTGTTGAAGAAATTTTTCAAGTAAAACCTGATGTACACAGCTGATTTTTTCATTGACTTCCTATTCAAAGCAAAATTTATGCAAAGAAATAGAATTAAGATTTAATATTGATAAACTATAGAACTAGGAAATATTAAAACTATTTTTAAAGATATCAAATACTGCTATGACTGTTTGAAAATCTGAACTTCAGGAAAATAAGAGAAAGCATGATTAAATTTATTTTTTGAATCAATTTCTACCAAAACTATTTTAATAAACAAAAATCATATTTTGTAATAGAATCTTTATTGCAAGTTGGTTTTGTAGGACCTGTGATTAACAAAAAATTTCTTAGCTTGTATTTTGATATTCTTAGAATTTTCGATGGTGGTATATATATAGGTTTGGTTTAGTCTTTTAAAAGCATATCAATCTTTATAAGCCTGAACCGATGAACAGTTTTGTTTATGTAAAGAAATTACTAAAAACAGAACAATTCAAAAAATGACAACTGAGCTATAATAATATAATGGTAGGTATTGTGCTAGGATTGATCTCCTCTGGCCTTTCAAATGAACGCAAGTTGGTCAGAGGGTTGATTACTTGTCACCCAGTTGAGATAATTTATCTGAACTGCTTTTTGACAACAGAAGTTGAGAGTGATGAGGAGTGGAAGGAATAATTTTACAGATGCTAGGGAATTAGAGTCTGCATCATACTGAACAATCCCTTCAACATTGATTGAAGTCATTTGGTAAGTAGTTCAGGACAAAATTAGAACATATAATGGGCTTAGATGAGACCAGAGATGTGAGCTAGGTATCAAGTTACAGATCAGAGTTAGATGAGAAGCACAAAGGGACACAAGCCTCACCCTAAGGTGCTTCAAGAAATATGTCTGGGATGATGAGGGGGGTGAGGGCAGTTCAAGAGCTTTAACCATTCTGAATTCCATGAAGATAGCCATTGTGTGATTGTGACAGATATGAATAAATAATATTTTTAAGTAAAATAACCTTGGTTGCTTCTGGACCATAAAGGGGATATAGGTCTGCAGTAGGAAATCCGTACCATTTTCAATCATTCAAGTCCTTAAGTTATTATTCACTAGAATCTGAGCTAATAAGTAATGAACTCCAAGATCTATTATTACTGGAGTCTAGTTACTAATCAGTTATGTAAAGATAGAGATTTTAGCCTTCATCTTTTTTGACAACTTTTACAGAAGATTCATTCATTCTTTCTAGAAAGCTTGCTCTGCTATTTCTCCAATAGCAGCTAATATAGATTCATATTTTTACTAAGCATCCAAAAATCAACTATTGGAAGCTATAAATCTCCACCAAAGTATATGTTACCCGGATTTAAATAAATTCTAAAACCCCAAATCTTTTATTTAGATAATTAAGTGTAAATGATAACTGAATTACTTTTATTCTGAGCAGAACTGCAATAATCAAACACCCTTTTAAAAAACACTGATTTTGACACAGTTTAATTTGATTAGATTTTCTAAAAAGTTCCAGAGAGACAGACATAAAATGATTATCACATAGCCACTATGTTAAAGACGGACGTAAAATATACCAAATTAACTAGAGTTTCACTTCAACTTACTTATTTAACTAGCATAATGATTAAAAATGTGGTTAGAAGGTTTAGAAATGTAGAATAAATAGTGTCATAAATAATGAATAATAAAGGAAACAATGATCAATACTAATTAATATTAATGAAGGGAAAAGATTGAAAATTGTTTAAAGAATCATCAAAGGGCAATGCACTCATTTGTTGCACGTAGTGTCATTTAAAACTGATAGCAATGCTAGGTTTGTAGGAATATAGGAAGCAGTCAAAAATAGAATTACATTTAGAAAATAAAGAAGGCATCAGACAATCAGTTGCAAAGAGATACTCACAAAACTTCAAAGTCAGTGTTAAATGAAAGCTGCTGGTACAACAGGTAAAAAAATCAGTTAGAAGGCAAATGTCTATTCAGTAGGCAGAAGTTGTTATGTTGTATGACATATCAAATGTGTCATTTAGTACAAAATCAAATTATCTGGGTATGGTACCTCAGAGTTTAATTTCCTAGTTAATTTATAATCTATACATGTTTCACCATATAAATTTATTGATATTGTGACGGAATTCACGTTAAAATACAATAATTATGGTAATATTATTGTCGGTAATGATCATATTTCGGGAGAAATAGATTAGCGGTTATGTGATTGGTCAAAATACAACCAATCAAATTAAGTGTAAAAATTTGACTGCGAATCAG
>JAYKTE010694764.1:0-17666 GCA_036873565.1 Xipholeptos notoides
GTTAACGAGCCTCATCTGCCCGAGACAGCTGAAAGTGAATGCAGTGGTTTTCACTGGAATTTGAACTCGTGTACTACCTATCCAAAGACCAAGCGTGTGTGTGTGTATATGCAATATGGGATTTGCTAGAAAAGATTTAATACTGTATTATAAGTGAACAATATGTCCTGTATCTTGTCTAGTTTGAGAGTTAGTGTTTTTGAAGAGGATGAAGAAAAAGAAAAGGAAGGGAAAGTAGAAGAAAAACTAAGAAAAAGAGAAGGAAGAGGAAAAGAAGAGAAAATAAATCATGAACAACTAGTCAACAAAATACAAAGTGTGATAATATTTTGTAATTGAGATTATTTAAGCGACAGGATGTTTCGTTGATGGACAGAATTAAATCAAATGATACCAATTGATGATATCTTGATGTTTTCATGCATATTTTATAAGAAGGATTTGTAAACAGGATGAGAATTTCTTCTTTAGTTGATTATTATCAGTGATGTCACCTGCATCTGTATCCTATTTCTTATTAAAGAGAAAGATATAAAAAAAAAAAGAAAACTGCATATTTGAGAGCCAGAGGAGAGTGTGCCATTCACTAATAGCACCCAGTTAATAAATAAAGATGAGATTGAATGGCACAGTACTATCTGAAGCAAGTGACTTTTCTATGGGCTGCTGCATTATGCCAGAATCCAATTGCTGGTTGGAAACCACCTAAGAGCTAGCACATCATAGATTTTGAATCTTTATTGACCATTAGTTAAATGAGATGCATACTGAGCAACTTCCAAGTAAATAGTGTAAATCAATTACCTATATAAAAAATAGAAGTGTCTAATAAGGTTAGGATAAAAATAAGATAAAAATCTTATTTTTGCTTTTTCAGTTTATTAATAGTATAACAAAAGAATTAGGTTCACAGAATCTGACCATTTCAGGAAAAGAAGAATCATGAAAGTAAATAAGATGAATTGCTGCTGCTTCTCCTCTAGATGATCTCCAGATGCTAAAAAATTCCATCCTAAAGGGGTTAATTTACCATATACAACACGCCCCTTATTCAACACTTTAACTTGGCTCTCAGTAGATGAAGTGGACTCAAAACCAATTTTATTGCTGTATAAATCTCATACTATTAAATATCTTATTACCATTAAGTTTCTTAATTTGTATTTTAGTCTTTAATTACTTGAATACATCCAAAAGACATTTCGATCCTGAACATCAAAGTGAAAGTGCTCAGCGAGATGCGATGAACAAAAGAAAATGACTACAATTACTACCAATAATAATCCATTTTTGAATAGACAAGCACATTTTGAACATCCATAGTAAAAAAGACATTAGGCCAAGTTCAGCTTCAGACCAATTCCTGTTCCAGCCTTGTAAGAGGAGCTGAATTCATAACTTCGGGGCAAACTCAATGAATTTAGAAAATAACTTTCAAGAACATAAAACTTTTCAGTCTTTGTTGAAAAAACTTTTTTCTTATTTTGAGAAAAGGTGACAAAGAATTGTGGGGAAAATATTTTTGATGAAAGGATTAATTCAAAACTAGATTCCGATTGAAAATAATTCAAACAATTCTTGGTCTGAGAAGAGAATCATAGGTTGGTCTTAATTTTAAGAAAAACAATGATTTCAAAGTACCACCTTTGAAATATTCTTCATTAGACGGAGCAAGCACGCCACTCTCAAGCGTGCCTTACATAAACGAGACAACCTAACAGACTTTGATTTTGAGACTAGATATTCTTGCGGAATCTGCGGTAGAGTGTGTCTGTCCAATGCAGATCTCACAAGCCACAGAGCTACTCACGCAAGACAACAGCAGGGTAAACGGGAGGAGGGGATACAGCAGGGGACAGTCCATCCACCAATAAGTCTATTCTGCAGGGTGTGCGGTAAGCGGTGCAAGTCGGGAAGGGGCATTTGGAACCATATGCGGACCCATTCACACTCGAGCATGTTGGCCGTCTTCTGTAAAGAAGTGGCAGTTACCATAGGGGGTTGCTACTTCTTTACAGATGAATGCAACCTTGAAATGTAAGGGTTGTCTGTACAGATAATTGATGTGTTGTGCGCTTGTACAACACATGCAATACGCTCTCTTTCTATCCAGCTTTTAACCAGTGACAAGCAATGCAAGATGACTGATTGGCCAAATGGAGAGAAGGTTTTATATCAGAGTTTCCTTTTTCTAGGGAGTTATTTTCTAGAGTTTACAAGCCTCATCTGCCCAAGACAGCTGAAAGTGAATGAATGGTTTCGACTGGGATTTGAACTTGTGTAATATGGTTTCAGAGTCCAAGCTTTTACCATTGCTCCACTTTGCTGCATATATATATATATATATATATAAATTGGTTAGGTGTTTCTCTACCCGGGTTTCACCATCAGGATCATCAGGAGACACCTTTTTGTATAGGGTCTGGAATCAAATGGTAGAGGATGTACTTCATACATATATATATATATATATATATATATATATATATATAAACTTGATAATATGTTACATATTTTAGGACAAAAACATGACAAATACAGGGTTCAAGAAAAATAGAAGCAATTTTAAATGAATTGAAAATTTGATATTATTAAAATGATTTTGTACTCTTTTCTTGAAGGAAAACTTTGTCTCTTTTTTTAAATAGAAAACATGATGGATAATGATTTAAATAAATTCAAAACTTGATATTATTAAAATGATTTTAGACTTTCTTCTTGAAGTTGTGCTGTTATCTATCATTTTTTTTTAACACATAAAAAAATCAAAGATTGGGAGTTTAACTGAAAATGAGTTGTTTTAATAAAATCATTTTCTTTTAATTGCAAATAACTTGAAGTCTGATTTAAGTCCTATCCAAAAATGTACTTCCTGCATTGAATTGTATTGAATGTCTTAGTAGCAGTTGAATCTCATAAAAGCATCAAGACATGAAACACAAATGTACATGTGTTTAAAAGGTAAATGTCCTGAAAAAGTGTTTTTTTATGGATATCACCTGCCATGATTTTATAAGTGGAAAGAAGAAATTTTATTGGACATTTTATTGTTTCTTGGTTTTGTTAATTTGGGATCAGTTTTTACAAGAGATTCATGGGGATGAGGAAGAAAGAAAGAAAAATAAGAAAGAGAAGGAAGAAATGAGAAGGAGGAAGAAAAGAGAAGGATGGAAGGAAAGAGAAGGTGGGAAGGAAGAGATGAAAGAGGAGAAGAAATGGAAAGCGAAGGAGGAAAGAGAAGAGAAGGAGGAGAGGAAAGAGGAGGAAGAGAAGAGAAGGAAGGAAGGAAGGAGGGGAGAGAAGGGGGAAGAAAAGAAGTGAGAGAGGGTTAGAAATAGAGAATGAAAAAAAAAGAAGAAAAAAAATCTTTCTAGGATTGGAGTAAAACAGAAATCTAAAAACAACCTTCCCCACCTCCAAAAAAAAGCAAGGACAAATGAAGAAAGAAAAAGAAAGAGAAAAAAAAAGAATAGGCCTAATATATAAATCAAAAAGTAAAAAGAAAACAAGAACAAAAAGAAAACAAAAAGATAATAAAAAAAAAGAAAAAAGAAAGAAAAGGAAAAAAAGAAGAAAGTAAAAAAGAAAGTAAAAGAAAAAGGAAATTTAATTTTTTGCTGGAAAAACTGACAAGAAATAAAACAACTAATTAAATTGAGGAAAAATAAAAAGGCCCCCTTAACAGATCCCCTGTGGAAAATGAAGGTAGGAAGACCAGGATGAGAAGGAAGAGAAAGGTGGACTTAGCCCTTCCTACCTCTTTCCAAAATCTCACTTGGAATTCTTTCAAGAAGCCTCTAAGCAAGCAATCCATTTACATTTCTCTACTTAATAATTAAAGGTGAAAGAGAAGGGTTGGCTAGGCTAAGGTAAGTAGATATAAAGCTGCTGCTGCTACTGCCGCACCTAGGTAAACCAAACATTGGAATCAAAAACCCGAAAAGCTTTTAACTAAACTTTTTTTTAAATCCTTGAGATGAGGTATGATGAATTCTAAAAGTAAAAATCTGATTATTTTCCTCATCCATGATATTTTCTTTCTCACAATATTTTAACCAAATCACCCTTCAACCTTCCTCAGGTGTCCTAAATTAACTTATATTGTTTATCATTATTATTATTATTATCATTATTATCTACCATAAGATAGATCTTAAATCAATATGAGTCAATTTAGGACATCTGAGGAATACCAAAGGGTGATTCAGTCGAAATGTTACAAAGAAAATATTATGGATATTAAGTCTGATTAATACTTTTAGAATTTTATTTGTTTGTTTAGTTTTATGGCATATCAATCTTTTTAGGTCATTTATAAATGCAGAGAACAATCATTTTTGAGAAACGTTCTTTTTATCCACACATAGTTTTTTAAATTATACAAACAAATATGGCACTATTTAATCCATAGCTGGAGAGAATGTGGGAATTCATATCTTTTCCAAAGGCATTATAGTCCAAATATGAATATAAACGGAACGACTGGGATTTGAACTTGCGTATTATGATTCTGAACCTTCATGTCAAAGTTAGGAGATTTTATGAAGCTTCAAATCAAAGTCTTCTTCTCATTCTGTTGGCTTCAGTTAAGGAAGTAAACAGGGAATCTTTAAACTTTAAAATCGACCAACGACAATTATTTGCTGCCTGCAGCAACTGGGATTGAACCTGGAATTCCAGCAGATTGCCACGTTGAACTTCACAAAAAGTCAACAACAACAACCACCAATCCTTATGTTGTCATCAGAGCCCAAACGAAAAAGGCCAAAAGGGCACATCGTGGCAGTGGCACGTGTGCGTTTTGTGTCCCAATGAAGAATCAGACCAGAAAAAAGTTTGAACAACAATTTTTAATGATGTAAAAAAATTAAGGTCTGCCAAAATCAAGAAAGGTAACTTGCTTTTTGTAAGTAATTAAAATCTTTTAAAATCCATTATTTCTGAACAATTCTATTTTCTTGGAAAATTCAAGAAAATACATTTGCAATTTAAAACAAATAATTTACAATAAAAGTGAAAAAAATGGTTTATCATTGGAATGAAAAGATGATCAACAAGCACAGATATCACCACAGCCCACTCCCACAATCCATCAGCACAAGACACCATTCATTCATTCATTATAATAAGCATAAAGAGTAGTAAAAGCCAGCCAGCCATTTCAAGGGACTGAAACAAAAGTGTTCTCTGTTGTACTTTTTGGAAGTCTGCACCCCTACCCTGCCTGAGGCCCAGAGGGCCTCCTCTGCCCAGCCTAGACCTCCTTCACAGGCAAACCTAAACCTTACCCTGTTCCTAAAGTTTCTCTTTCTCTGTTCTTTTTTTTTTTGTAAAAGAAAGAAGGTCATAAACTTTAAGCAACAATTTTTTTTAATATCAAGGAAAAGAAAGAAAGAATAAAGAGAAAGAAGAAAATTAAAAAAATAAGAAAAAAGGGAAAGAAAGAAAAAAGAGAAGGGAGGAAGAGAAAGAAAAGGAAAGCAGAAAAATGAAATTGTTTCTTTTCTTTTTTTCCATATTTTTTTCCTTTTCTCTTTTTTTCTTGGTAATCGTTGTTGTTGAAATTGGCCAGAGTTAGCAACGGAGGATCTTGAAGGAGAAGATTTTGACCCTTTCACGGGAAAATGTCAACAAGGAATGAATGCACCCCAGAGCGAGAGAGCAAACGTGGGCGCTTGGGGTTTAGAACGAGGACGACGACGACGACGAAAAGGGTATGATGAGAGAGGGAGATTAAGAGGGGAAAGGGAGAGATTTTATTTATTGTTGTCGTTAGGTGAGGCCGAAGGTCGAAAAATTTAAGGTTGGTTTGGTAAGGAAAGAAGACGACTGAACAACGACATGTAACCCAACTCACCTAAAACCATCAGAGAGAGAGAGACAGAGAGAGAGAGAGAGAGAGAGAGAGAGGGAGAGAGAGGGGGGCGAATTTTGGTAGGAAAAAAAACCCTCCCCTTCCCATGCCTGACTGTCTTGCCAGTTAGTGGCGGGGAAGTTCAAACGTCCTTACCACAAACAAACAATCTTCAAATGAGAGATATCACCAACCACAACCACTACTTGTGCGGTGCGCGTTCATGGACTTTTGCACTGAGTGCAGTTGATAGGGCCTGGCCACTCCACTACTGCCACTGTTTTGTGCAAGAGACAAAAACCTCCCCAAAATACGCATCACTTTATTTCATAAAAAATTGCAATAACGGAATTGATACAGAATTAGATTTCCTTTTGAAAACTTTCAGCAAAAACATTCTTTCTCATCCAGTCAGTCAGCCCGACCAGTAGGTTAAAAGGTCGCGACTAGCCTGGCCAGCCAGCCCAGCTGACCGGCCGACTAACCAGCCCAGCAGCTGACTGAACGAGCAACCTGGCCAGCCCAGCTGACCGATCGACCTACCACCACCCTGTCTGCTTTTTTGCTCACCCTGGATAACTTTTAAAGCAAATAGCTGCTACAAAATTAATGTTTTTACAAAAAAAAAAAAATTTGACGGAGAATAATTGTTTATGTGTGTGTGTGTAAGTATGTCAACTACAACAATACAACATGCAGTGCAGTGCATGCACGTTATTACACCACACCAATGAATGCACTGACTGCACCTGCACCTGGCCTTTATGAATAATGGCCGTAAACTTTCAAATGAACACAAATCAAACCAAAACCTGATGTTGAACAGGAGAAACAATTCATAATAACGATTACATAGTTAATTCATTGGAGACAAATTGCTTACTTAAGTTACTTGGGTGCATGTACAGGGGTGGATATGGGTGGATTGGTTGTGGTTGGTTGTTGATGGTTGATGTAAAGAAATTGTATGCAATTAGATTTCTTAAGAAACAAGAACGTTTCAAGTTAGGAATTAGCTCCTTCTCCTCCTTCCTCTAAACTTAAAAAAATATTTTCCCTTTCAATCTTAAAATTATTTCCTTTTCGTTTAAAAAATGGTCAAGGACAAATATTGTTGTCTCTTTATTTTAATTAAATAACAATCAACAAAAGAATCCTTTCTTCCCAAAAATTTATCTCGATTTCTCTTGTAGAAAAAATCTGAGAAGATAAATTGAAAACGTTTTACTTTTACTAGCCAATCATTTTCGTTGGAAAATATTGTCCGTCGTCGAAAAAGAAATTAAACAAAGGATGAAAAAGGTTTATTTTTTTAACATCTAGTTGCAGCAGTAGCAGTAGCAGCGTGTGGTCGTCCGGCTGGAGTGATCATCAGCTGCACTTTTTCCAACACCACCCACCTGACAGGCGACAGGAGCGATGCCTCGGCAGGAGGCAGGCAGGCAGAGAGAGAGCACAAGACAACAATCCTTTTCTAAAAAAGGAAAGCATGGAAATGGGGTATAGGGTGTTAACTGTTAGTGTGGTGTGGTGTGTGGTACTGACACAACACCGCTCTCTGCTGGAGTGCCCCAATAAATAAAAACAATAAATTGCAATTATTATACCGTAATACGCAAATCTTGATGTCCGCCAGTGCCTGCCAGCCAGTCTCGTCCGTTCGTGGACAGGACAGGGGACAGTTAGTAGTGACAACAGACACTCATTTGATTTACGTAACAATTCAATCAGGTGATATAAACTTAAAACTTCAAATAAAATTCTAAAAAGGTAGAAATGTTGTTTGTTGTTCTGTTGAGTTGTCCCTGCAAGCAACCCAAAATGGGATCAAAATCTCCCCATCAAAAAAACAATTAAGAGGCGGAGAGAGAGAGAGAGAGGGGGGGAGAGAGAGAGGGAGAGATGACTACCAGAAAGGAAGGAAAAAAGGAAGGGTGACATTACATTGCCAATATTTTACTTTGGGGATTGGAATGAAAGAAGAAGCACCAAAAACTGGAAATCTTAAGATTCTGCCTGTCTGTCACTCACAGATCGATCGTCAAGGGGAAATAAACACCACGACGCCACCATCACCACCACCACCACCGCCAAGACCGCCTGTCATTCATTGGCAATAATGGGATTGGGATGGTTATGCCAATGCCTGCTTGCTTGCACTACTGCAGTGCAGTGGCAGTGCACGAACAGCCTCCTACTAGGTGTTTGGGGTGACAAAGTTGTTCAATAAATACTCAAAGACAAGACAGCTGTAGTAAAGACAAGGAGGCAAACAACCACCCACCCACACCCCACCCGAGTTGGACAGGCAGGAGATGGTAGTAGTAGTAGTACTACTAGTGGCAGCATGTTTTTTTCTGACTGGAATTGAATGGAGCAAGGAGTTTCCGAGGATTTAGTGTCTTGTTACGGAAAAAAGAAAAAGACGACCATAAAGTCATTAACAACATGAAAAACGCACGGGGAGGGAGCAGTCAGTGGCACTGGAGTTAAGTGGATCAGGAGCACTCTTTCTCTTTCTCTCTCTGGTGACCACTCACTCCACTCACTGTTCTCTAGTCACAGAACAAAAGCCTCAAAGACGAAAAAAACAAAAACAGCAATAAAATGTTAATATCACTACTAATTAAATACTAAAAATCATTTACTGCTAATCAAAATTACTAAATTGCTAGCAAGTAATCAAATCTAAATAAATGCTAATAATAATTGTTAAAAACGTGTGTATATATATATATATATAGTGTTAATATGTTTTTAATAATAATGCGCGTTAAAAACAAAAATAAATAAACAGATAGAATGGGGGGAAAAATAAGTACCTGCCAATTTATGTTGCCGTTGGCGTCGAAATTTGCCAGTGTAATTTTCGCCACATTTTCTAACGCGTTCACTTAATGAACGACACCATTGATAAGAAGCTCCGAATGAAACCAACATTTTGGGGGTCGGGATGTGATTTTTTGAGTTTCCCAAGTTTTGATTTGTTGGTTTGTTTATATTTAATTCAAGAGAAATTATTTCGTTGTTGAAGAGTTTTTATTTTATTTTTTTCGCGGATCTTAAAGGATCCAGGGTGCCTGCCTGGGTAGGTGGGGTCGACTGAGGTGGGTTTTGGGTGTGTCACTGTGTGGGGTCAGGGGTCAAAACGAACCCCTAAAAATCTCTTTTAAAAATCTATTGGAACAAATATGAAATTTTCGGGTAAAGAGAAAATATTTTCTTCAAATAAAATAAAGCAAAGAAAAAAAAAGAGAGAGAGAAAAAAAAAACTTTAAAAATCCACCCGAAACATTTTTCTTTCTTCTTCATCTTCTTTAAAAGACAAGAACAACAAAACAAACAACAAGGTTGACTTTCTAAGAGTTTTGTTTTGGTTTTTGCTCGAATTAAACTTTCTTAATAAGTTTTTTTTTTAACTACAAAATTTAAAACGTATTTTTAACAATTTTTTCTTTTAAAATCCTAGCAGCCGCCGTCGTCAGTACTGTCAGCAAAATCTTGCTTCATTTTCAAAAAGAAAGGAAGACTTTTTTTGTTTATTTTTCGGTGACGTTTTTTTTTTCTTTTTAAAATATCAACTCTTTCTTTTTAGATTCTCTTAAAAAATACTTAATGCACACATTTCTCGAGAACAACCAATACAAGTTTATATCCCCCCCTTTTTTAGTTGCTTTTTGTCCAGTCAAAAGAAATGAGGAGAAATTATTCCAATCATCACCATCGCCATCATCATCAAGGGTTTTTTTGTTATTTCGTCCGTTTTTTCCCTCTGTCGCTTCTTCCTGTGAGTTATACCTTTTAATAATGGAATAATAAGAATCTCCATGAATGAATTTCCTATCGTCGCAGAAGTGGGAGTGGGTGACGACGATGAAAATAAAAAAGAAGGTGCCATCATCGCCACCAAAAGTCTTTTACAGCTTCTGCTTCTTCTCGGCTTGTAACTTCGATGCTCACAACAACAACAACAACCGAGAGATGGAGGAGGAGAAGAAGAGGAGAAGGAGGGCACCCATGGAAAAGGAAAAAACTAAGCAAGCCGCACCCACCGGCCGCTCTGGGGAGCAGCAGCTGAAAAGGGGGCTGACTGGCTGGCTGGCTGGTTGAATTTATTATTTGACTGTTTTAAGTTGACATAGGCTTGTTGTTGTTGTTGAATGTTGTTGAGTTGATTTCTTTCTCTCTTTTTCTTTATTCTTCCGAAATAATAGAAGAAAAAGAAGACGAAGACGAAGAAGAACTGTCTGTGTGAATGGAAAGGGAGAAGAAGAGCAGCTCAGCCAGCAGAGAGGCCTAAATGCTGTACTGCTGCTGTGCTGTAGGGTAAGACGTGAAAGAAAGAAAGAACTTTGAAAACTTTTGGAAAATAATGAAGGAAAGAAAAAGAAAGGACAAAAAATAGATAAGAATGAGGGAAGGAGAGAGAGAGAGAGAGAGAGAGAATGAAATGGTATGGTCAGATAGTGAAAAAGAGAAAGAAAGGATAAGAAAAGAAAAGAAGAAAAAAAAGAACCCGCAGCAGCAGCAGTCTCTCACTCCCCTCCTCTTTCTTCTATTCCAACTTTAGTTACAAGAACTTGCTGACCATAGCCGCTACCACCACATTCTTTTTACTATTTCTTTTTCAAAGAAGAAGAAAGGGATTAACATTTAAGAACCACCCTCATCATTCAACTTGCGTGTGCCTGTTTGAAGGAAGGATGGTCTAGAAATGAAAAAGAAAATCCACACACCTAACATCCACAAATTAAAATTTGTGGATCAGTTTTTATTGAAAAATCAAAATTGAATTTAGTTTCGTTTTGGGCTTTTTTTGTTTGTTTGTTTGTATTATTTCTCCCTTTTACGATTTTTCTTTTCTTCCAATTTGACAATTAATCCAACCCCTACCAATTTTTTCAGCTAGTTTTGTTTAGTAACAACAATAACATACTTAAGAAAATTAAATTCAACAATAACTATGAATATTACTATAATTAAAATGTTTGTTTTACCAAAAATTCAATTTATTTTCATTGAAAGAACTTCTTTTTTTAATTGTTAATCAGAGTTTCTTCACAGTGTTAATTGAAATTCATAATTCTGGTGAGAGAAAGAAAACTTCCCTTTACTCACAATTAAGATATTTTTTTAAGAAGTCATGAAAGTCTTACTCAACTTTTCAATGAATCAAAATATTTGAAATTTATAACTTGTCAATGAACTTGTGTGTGTTCAATAGTTGAACTGGCTCAACCTGCAGGGGTCAGTATGCTGACCTCATTACCATTTTTTACCAAGTTTTACGTGCTCATTACATTCCCGGACATTTTGTATTCAGTGTTTTGCTTCACTTACATGAGTTACTCTCATTGAGTTGGCTAACCCTACCCGAGTTATTTCAATCAGTATTACCTACACCTAAATAAATTACTCTACCAAGTTAACAAGCCTTATCTTCCCAGAGTTCAAGCTTCAAGTTTTGCTCCACCTTCACTGCCTTAAAGGTTTATATCATCAAACAAAAATCAATCAAATATGAAGTTTAAGCTTGGTTCAAAATGTATGCATTTGTGTATGAGAGAGAGAAAGAGAGAGAAAATGTTTTGTTTCTTCCACAGTAGAAATATTTGAACAGTTTTCTTCTATAAACCAATAAGCATAAAAAACTAGTGCCGCCCAGTGAGAAAGAATTAAGATGAAAATAGTATGAATGAGAAAGAAAAGAATGAAAAAAATAAGAAACAGAAAAAGAAGTGAAAGAAGAGAAAACAAAGGCGAGATCAAATATGCGAAGAAAAAGAGAGAAAAACAAGGACTTTTTTTTAGGTGGTTGTTGTGGCCTTACATCAAAAGGAGTATATTTACTTGGTAGAGCACCAACCCAAGTTAGGCACAAGGCCATTTATATGTGCTCATTATATCCCTGGGCTTTTGTAATCATTGTTGTTCTTCACCTAGATGAGTAACTCTCCTTGAGTTGACGGGTCTGATCCACACGGGTTTTTGGAATTAATGTTGATCCTTACAGCTAGATTAGTTACTCTCCCATGTTAACAAGCCTCATTGCCCGAGACGAAAGTGAATGCAATGGTTTTGACTGGGATTTGACTCGTGTAATACAATTCCAGAGACCAAGCTTTTACCAATGCTCCACCCTTGCTGCTCGTACAAAAGAAGATTTAGATAAAAACCAGTGTGTTTGTGTCGTTGGAGGACATCAAGTAAAGAAGGGCAGAGAGAAAAATAAAGAAATAGAGAGAAAAGGAGAGGGAAGGAGAAAAAAGGGAGTTGGAGAATATTATTTAGAGATTTGAAGAATAAGAAAAAAGAAAAAAAGTAAAACAAGAGGAGGAAAGAATAAGAAAAAAGGGGGGAAAAGGGAAAAAAAAGGAGAGAAAAGAAAAAAGAAAAGAGGAACAAAAAAAAGAGGAAAAAAACTGGACAAAATGGATGATATATATATATTTAAATCAGATTGAAGATGGGGAAGGGGAGAGGATGGCACCCAACCATTTCAATCAGTTCATTCTGATAAAAGCAAAGGCCTAAGTCTTTGTCAATGGCACCACTGTTTGGGCTTTGCCCATTCATGAGTCTTCTAGTCGCACAGAATTCTCTTTATAATTTCAAAGACAACCAGACACCAAGGAAGGAACCTCTGACATCAATCATACCAAAATAAATAAAAACAAAATGGTTGGTTTCTTTTGTTGAATAAAATATAAACTCCTTATTTATGCTAAGTTATTTGACTATCATTTCTTTATTGTTAGAAACATGATGCCTCAGTTGACTTGATCTGCCTTTGATCAGCCCTACTATTGAACTTAAAACACAACTTGATCTGCCCTTCTATTGAATTCAAATCACAACTTGATCTGCCCTACTACTAAACCCAAAGCACAACTTGATCTGCCCTACTATTGAATTCAAATCACAACTTGATCTGCCCTACTATTGAATTCAAATCAAAATTTGATCTGCCCTACTATTGAATTCAAATAAAAATTTGATCTGCCCTTCTACTGAACTCAAAGCATAACCTGATCTGCCTTTCTATTAAATTAAAATCACAACTTGATCTGTCCTTTCATTGAATTCAAATCACAATTTAATCAGCCTTTCTATTGAACTCCAAGCACAACTTGATAACCCCTTCTATCAAACTCAATATTTTTGGTCTAATGAATAATTTATGTTTGTCAAGATTTGGGAGATTTTATTTAAACCCAGTGATGATAGCAGGGAGTCAATCAGGAGCCAGAATTTTCATCATATATATATATATATATATATATGTGTGTGTGTGTGTATCATTTAATGCATTTTGATTTACTTCAATTTTCAGTTATTTTTCTCATGTCTCTTTTGAATAAAGTCAATCTGCTTTGTGGATTTAATATTTACATTGAAATATTTCCTGGCTCAATTTTTGACTTACACAATTACAACCCTTAAACATAATTTCGACTATTTTTTCTTTTTTTCTTTTAAAGAGTTTTTACTTTTTATAATTTTTTGCAACTAGGATAATTTTTGTTGTTCATGAAAATGGCCCTACATTCTACATTATCTTAATATTGAGGACATTTTCAGGGTTTATTTTGTTTTAATAAGAATAAATACCTGCTGCTGTCAGGATGAAGCCTGTAATCTTTGGTTATTAGACAATATAAGTATACATTCCAGCCCAGAAAGGGAAACTAACACTCAGAAAATCTCATTATTAAGATTTCTTTTGCTCTTTCACTTATGGGACAGCCTTTATTTGTCATTGAAATTGTAACTTCAATGCACTCATCTTTCATAAAACATGTGGGTTAGGGTTTTCTTAGTAGCTGAACTTCAGGGACAGACTGAATAAAAAGGGAAACTTTCATTAAACCAATCTTTTCTAAAATTTACAGTTATTGAGATTTTCTATCTGTCTAGGCATACTGTGAAAATTGAATAAATTCTTAATAACAATGCATAAAAAAAATCTTTCTATATTTAAAAAATATATACATGCCATTTTCTTTGAACAGAACAAGAAACATCAGTAATCAAATACAAACTCTCAAATACTCATGATAAAAATCAAAAACTAAGAATTTTTGTGCATTTTTTTTAAATGCGGCTTCATGATTAGTATTATTCAGACTTTTATTCTCATCTTTATTCTTATTTACATAATATTTCATTATTTATGTGAATTTTTCAGATCAGGCTTTATAATTAGTATTATTTAGATTATTCAGACTTTTATTCTCATCTTTATTCTTATTGACACAATTTTTCTCCGTGTGAATTTCTCAGATGTGGCTTGATAATTAGTTTTATTTAGATTATTCAGACCTTTCTTCTTATCATTATTATAAGCACAATGTTTCTTTATTAGTGTGAATTCCTCAGATGAAGCTTGATAATTAGTATTATTTAGATTACTGAGACTTATATTTATTCTTATATTTATTCTTATATTATCTTTACCTGAATTTATGAATTGAGTCTTGATAAATTGTTTGCATTCTTGAGATGAGGTTTAACAATTAGTATGATTTAGATTATTCAGGTTTTTATTCTTAACTTCATTGTTACATACACATACACACACATACATACACATATATATATATATATATATATTGCTTTTTTCTGTATTTTTTAGGTACAACTTGATGATTTATTGTAGTTGGAAGTTGAAGTACTTAAGTATACTTCCCCAATTGAATTTCTTTTTCTTGATTATGGAAGAACAACGAATTATCTTCCTGGATTTAATAAACACTAATTATGAAGCCTCCTTTCCAAGTATTGAAGCAGACAATGTTACATATATAAGAAGGAAAATCAGAACAATAGTTTGAATAAAATCAAAGTTAATCAGCCATTTTTGAAAACTTAGAAAAACTCAGATCAAAAGAGAAACAATGCATTCATAACAAAGATGAGGACAAAAGTTCAAATATTCTTAATAATTCTAAATAAAATACAGAAATACATTTGATCTAAGTTAAAAAAAAAAGATAAACATGTTTTGATTTAAAAGTAAAATGAAGATTATTCCATTTTTTAATATTGTGGAAGCTAGAAATGAGAGATTCTATTTTTGCAAGTGATAAGAGATTAAAAGCCAAAGATGAAACCAAATGAAAGTTGTTAATTTAACAAAAAAGAGTAGAAAAAAGAAAGAAAAAAAGAATAAAGAAAAGAAAAAAAGAAAGAAAAAAAGGAAGAAATAAAAAAAGAAAAAAGAAAGTAGGAAAAAGTAAAAATGGAAGAAAGAAAAGTAAGAAAGAAAAAAAGAAAGAAAAGGGGAGAAAAAGAGAAAGAAAGAAAATGGAAAAAAAGCCAAATTCTTTGAATGAATTCTTGTTTTAATGTAAACTGTTCGGCAGATTTTGACCGACAAGCACAAGCAATTACTTTGTATGGGTGGCCATTCTCTGGGCACCCAAAATATTTATTGAATCTCTCAGGAAAAACCCAACCTAAAAAAAAAAAAACTCAAGTGATCCGAAATTCAATTCCTTTAAACTTTTATCACAATTCTTTGTGTTTCTGTCTTAATGTTTATAGAAAAATGACTTGTTATATTGTAGTAATGACTAGAATTTGAAAATAATAACAACAACAATAATAATAATCATTATTATGTATGTAATTGATATTTGCTTCTTTTTAAAGTTTTTTCAACAAAAATACCAGTGGAAATAATTTTATATGTGTACAACATTTCACTCACTTGTACTCCTGCCTCAGTATATTTTCAATATTGCAAAAAACTTCCTCTAGCTCATTCAAAACTAAATAACTCAAGAATAATCATATATACACACGGTTTGTTTAATAAGTAATGAGAAAAATGTCAGGAAAGACATTAAATATGATTTGATCAAACTGCTACTTCATGGGGAAGTACATATATATATAGTCTACAAAATGATTTACTGACAACTTCCTCTCATTCTAGGTTTGAGCGTAGCGGTGTTCATTTTGGGACCAGTCTAATCAGGTTTGCTAATCTGTGAACTAATGACAAGATGCAGGGAAACAAGGAACAATGTTATGCCATCAAATTTTGTGTTAAACTTAAGAAAACCAAACAAGAAGCTTATGGAATGTTAAAGGAGGCCTGTGGGGATAAACAGATGAGTCAAGCAAATTTCTATCGGTGGTTTAACAGATTTTCTGAAGGAAATGAACAAATCGAGGATGAACCCAGATCTGGAGCACCAAATAGTGCATGCAAGGAGAAAAACATTGAGGAAGTGTGAAGATTAGTGATGCAAGACCGTCGGATAACTGTGAAGTTGATATCTGAAGCTGTTTGTATTAGAACTGTCCCTATTGTTCCAATACTAATTGAAGATCTGAATCTCCACAAAGTCATTACTTATTGAACATATGCTGGTGACTACCTGGATGGCCGACAGGGTAATGAAAGTAGTACAACACCCACCCTACAGCCCTGACTTAGCCCCTGCAACTTCTTCCTGTTTCCACGCTTGAAAGACAGTGTCAGAGTAATTGAAAAAAGGCATCAGACAATTACCTGAAGGGACTACTAAAGAAGGACTTTGAGTAGGTCTTCCAGGATGCATGAATAAGTGTGTAGGCAATTTATTATAAAGGGGAGAAAGTTTTCTAAGCTTATGAAAATAAATATTATCCCTCCTGACATTTTCTTATTACTTATCAAACATACCTTGTAGTGTTCATGAAGGTGACTTTTTTCACTGTGTAGAGTGGCGCTATGTTATCGTCTCTATTTCACATGGGAAAAATAATGGTTGAATAATTTTTAGACAGTGTGGTAAAGACAAGCCAGAGAGGCCTACAGAAGTGAGGTCTCCTGAGGTGATTGAATCAGTCAATGACCTAATCTAGTCTGATAGTCCAAATACTGTGAACTGCTGCAGCAGGTCAACAAAGATAAAAAAACAAATGCAGGGGCTATCAGTCAGAAGGAGTCATCTTGCATCAAGACAATGCAAGGCCTCACACAGCAGTCCAATCGGTACTGAGTATCAATTAGCTGGGCTTGGAACTTCTTCCCCATCCTGCTTACAGCCTAGACTTTGTTCCTTCAGACTTTTAACTGTTTGGTCCCTTGAAAACATTCACGCAAGGCATGAAATTTGAAAATGATACCAATGTCAAAAGTTTTGTGACCAAATAGCTGAGATATTTCAGTCCAAAGATTTTTATGCTTAGGGAATACAGATAGGATGGGAAAAGTGTGTAATAGTGCTGGAAGACTATGTTGAAAAATAGAATAAAAATTAAGCTTCTATTTATATTAGAAGTCCTGATACTGAAAAATTCACCTTAGTTATCAAATGATCCTCATATCTTTAGGCAGCTTTTTTTCATTCTAACAGGTTTGATTGCCAAAAAAGAACTATTCCAGTCTATTTATTTTTTTCTATTTATCAGAAATATATTACATCCACTGTCAAATATGGACTTGGAGAAGTCCCAACATATTCAAAATCATTCAAGCCTGATGTAATGATTACATTTCATTTTTTACAGGGAAATTGAATTGACTAATTGAATTAATTTACAATGCTATGATGAGATCCAATAAGATTGAAACAGCTGTCTAGCACTTTGTTATAAATTCTACAAGAATTTATATTGAATAATAGCATTATATTTATATATATAGGGTGTCCCAAAACATAATTGTCATGAATCATATACCACTATAAAATAGAGAAACCAATAAATTTTCATAAATCTCACTGTTTTATTTACTGCTAACCTATGTCTAAATTGGAACACCTTATATAAATATATATATATATATATATACATAGGTGTATGTTATGACTGCGAC
>JAYKTE010695873.1:0-17664 GCA_036873565.1 Xipholeptos notoides
TCTCTCTCTCTCTCTCTCTCTCTCTCTCTCTCTCCCTCTCTCTCTCTAATCCTCTTTATCTCTCTCTCTAAATATTTTCCACTTTTTTGGATAAATATACATGTATGTATATATGTATAAAGCTGAATCGAAAATTTACTTATTGATTGTTAAATGATTGAAGGATTTTTTCTAATTTTAAACCTCAATTTTTTTATTGATAATCGTTAAAAGCTTTGCCCTATTGGATGAAGGCAAACAATTTCATAAAAAGATCTCCATTTTATTTAAATACATTTGAGCTACTACCATAAAAGCAAATGAAAACATAGAGAAAAAGAAATAATGATGTTTTGTTTTTTTATTATTGTTGCACCCTGCTTTGAAAAGAACCGAGTGATATTAAAAGAACCCAGGTGCATCCCTTTCCATGCGATCATAATTAACCTGCCCACACATCAGAGTAATCAAACGTTACTACAAATAGCTTTTGCTAATAGTTTCCTAATGAACGTGAAAATTTACTATTTGTATTATTTTTGTTATTATTATTATTGTCATTATTCTTGTTATTAATAATATTATCATTATTATTTATATTGTTATTATTATTACTTTTTGTTTCTTTTTATTGATTGCGAATTTGATAAATTGTATACTGTAAGCGCTTATTATAATTGCCCCTCATTGGAAACCAGGTAAGAAAACAAATTAAATAATTAAAAGCCACGAATTGATTTAATATAATCCAATGTTCTTTATTATTATTTAAGTGTGTGTTTCTCTTGTTTTTCTATTTTCTGATATTGATAACTCTTTACGTGTATAATCATATGAATGAGTATTTATATTTGATGGCATTGATTTTGTACCTAATCTATCGTGCGGATTGAGTTGGTGGTAATGGTCAATTTCGTTTCCACCAACAAATATAAATAAAACAGAAATGTTATAATAACAAATCATTCATTTTAATCTATTGTTTAAAAAATGCTATGATACTTATGATGAATTATAATTTTCATCTCCTTGGGTTGGTTTAAATGATTTGTTTAACAAGATATATCAGTTATCTGATATATATCAGTCATCATATCTTGAATAATTATAATAGGAATGTTTTTCGTTCGTAAAGAGATTTATTGGGATTCTAAAATACAATTTTTTACTCCTCAGTCGCAAATTTTCTATTTTTGATTGTCTAAAAACTAATATTACTTATTTGAAAATATAATATAATCAATAATGATAAAAATAAGGTTATATAATATCAATGATGGAATATCTTAAAACCACTTATAAAATAAGTTTGGATTTGTTTTATTAAATTTTTTTAGCAAAGAACACCACCTCAGCCCACCCCATCCCTCACAAAGAAATTCTATAAAACTGTATTTTTGATTTGTTTAATATCTTTTCTGTTTAAAGAGATCTTATGCTTCCACAAAGTATCATCTAAGCAAGAATATGATTGAAACTAATACATTATAATTTTGAGGTAGAAGGACTTGCCATTGAACGCGCCCTCCTCCAAACCTCTCCTGATATGTCGATAAAATTTTCTAACTTGATCAATAATTGATCAACTAGGGTTGTATTTGAACTCGTAGCTTACAATTTAAGCCCCAATCCATTTTCTCTTCAGAGGTAAAAAAAACATTTTAAACACTGAAAAAAATCAGATAAAAATCTACGTCTAAAAGACAAGATCGAAGTGGTTTCAATCCATGAACAAGGAACAAAGTAAATCCCATTAAATCTCTTGTGAGCTTAATGTTAAGTCAACACATATGGCGGCCATATATCTCTACCACGGCTGTCATCGCTAGTATTGGCTTACCACAAAAAGGGGGTGATTTTAGTGATGGCAGTGGTCATAGTGGCGGAGGGGAATGACAAGTTTGTAAACGTTTTCACTTTTACCCATCAATAAAAGAAAGCGTGTGAGTAACAGAAGCGATAGATGAAATGTTCTTTTCTATCATTCAATTGTACATGAGACGAAAATATCTTGTCTCGTTATCTTTTTTTTTTTATTAAAACAGAAAGATTTCAACAATAAATGATATTTTGTAAATTGACGCACAACTTATTTCTCAAACTCAATATAATTGTTCTCATATTAAGAAATGTTTATACACAAACCAACACACATACGCGATTGTGCTCGTCTGTGTTCGTGTGTATGTACGTGTGTTTGCATTATGTTTTAAAAAGTTAAAGAAAATTTTGCAGGAAAAAAGATATCATATTGTTCAATATGCAAAAGCTCAACGCCTGATTTTTTTATTATTAAATTGTATTATATATTGATTATATGTTGTTATTATTTAGTAATTTGTTCTTTTTTTGTTTTGTTTTGTGTTTTGATATTTGCTTGTTTTTGTTTTGTTTTGTTTTGTTTTTTATACCATTTGTTAAATTTTCATC
Source organism: Xipholeptos notoides (assembly GCA_036873565.1). Taxonomy (NCBI): domain Eukaryota; kingdom Metazoa; phylum Mollusca; class Cephalopoda; family Idiosepiidae; genus Xipholeptos; species Xipholeptos notoides. The sequence goes on from JAYKTE010695873.1 coordinate 2,410, forward strand.
CTTCACATAAAAGTAGATCTTCACTTTAAATAAGGGACTTTGACTGTTTTAATTTGTGTTATTCAAAGAGAAAGCGCGCAGTGTTGGCATCATTTAATTATCATTTTAAGAAATTTTCTAATTTTAGTGCAAGAAAAAACAATTTTAAAATCCTATTAACTCGATTTTAGTCATAATTCATGAATTATTTTTCCTCAAATCTATTGATATTATTCATCCAACTTTTAATATATATTATGAAACAATATATACTGTATATGACCAGTGATTTTTTTCCTGTTCTCTTCCAGCAAAGGAAATCTTCGGCTCCCTAACTTAAGATATCAAGTAGTTTCATCAGTTGCAAACAAGACCACTAACCTACTAATATCTATTTACTCAATGACTTCAAAATAATAAAACCTTTTTCTCAAACTCTAGTTTTTTTACCCGATTCCAGTTAACGATTCCCTAGTGTCTCTCTTCCTCAAATCTCTGCAAAACTCTCCGAACATTACTATTATTATTATTGATATTAATAATATTACTATTACTATTTTTTGAGATCTCACGCCAATCACTAGGCACTTGTGCACCCGACAACCAGTGGGTTCCACTGGGTCAGTTATTATTATTATTATTATTATTATTATTATTATTATTATTATTATTATTATTATTATCATTTAGAGTTCTCATACCGGTAACACGCAGCACTTTCATTCTCTTCGTAACCAGTGGTTTTCACTGAATCCTGAGTGACAAAAATTATCCTCATGATGTTCCAGCAGCGACCGCTCCATCCCAGTCAGTGACTGTAAGGTGCTACTTCTCCTCGGGCTTTTACCCTACTATCTCCAACTCTTACACCCGGGATCAGCAGAATCTAGATTCCACCAATACCTAGTGGTGCCTTCTGAAGGTGAAGTGACAATAAGTCTCCTCCGGCACTTCAGCATCCCTTGCAGTCAGTGATTGCAATCTCCTGCTCTCGATCATATTCTATCCTACCCCCTCCCGTTCTGCTTCCATTTTGTTGGGTTTAATTTTCGTGGTCCATTACTTTCCTGATTATGTCAGGAAAGTAAATTATTATTATTATCATTATTATTATTATTATTATTATTATCATCATCATTATCTATGAACACTTAGCTCTGATGCTCAAATATATAGACATGCCTTGTGAATAAAATTGCGTTTACAATGTTTCCAATGAGCAAATAAATTCAGAACTGTAGGTCAACAACGAACCGTCAATATCGATGTTCAAATGTGTCCATTTTGAAACCAGGAAATTTTTCGCTGTTTTCTCGGCTCGTGAGAACCAAAACATTCGCAAACACAACAGCTACAGGTGCGAAACAAAGGTTGATTAGACGATTCAAAGAAGAAGAAGAAGAGGAAAAAGAAATAAAGATAATCTGCGGAAGCAAATGATAAATATGTTTTTTCATGGCCGTGTTTTTTTGGGGTTTTTTTGTTCATCTCGTTGATTCTTGTTGTCAGGAAAGCGGTGATTTTCTTTTGTCTAATCGTGCATGCAGTCACACCTTTTTATTTGAACATCAATTGCACCGTGTCATTCTTTTTCCCACTTCAAGTCTCTTAAGCTTACCTTTTGCACAATAGAGCTTCGTTTTGATCTGAAATCTGCACAGTATACAAACAAAAATACTTCCATACACCAAATCCTGTTGGTATAACCACACAATTAACAGTGCTGATTTTATCCATTTTTCTTTATGAATGAGTAAAAGGATACTAAAGATAACTTCAAAGGTTATCACTACTTTTAATGACCCAAAAGTATCATAAAAGAATATCAGAATGTATCCAAAACTGAATTCTAAAGATAAGTTCACTATCGAAAATCTACGAAATGGATCTTTTACTGAGAAATTACACGAACTTTTTTCATAATATCAATTCTATTTATCTATGAAAAGGCATCAGTATAACTTATTTAGTCATATTTCTTAATTTAAATTTGAAATTAATGTTAAATTTCTCAGATTTAGAGCAATTTTCTAATTTCAAATTATCGATTGAAAAATTGTTTTTTAATAAACAGGAGTGTCAGTTATATTGAAATTTTCCTCAAATTTTAGTGGGGGAGAAGAAAGGGGCTTATCATAAAGAAAATTATTAGAGATACCTTAATTCTATCTCCCTCAATGTTCTTTAGATACGGCATATATAAGGCATTGTGAACAATACGTTACTTATACAGGGTCTTAATCTAGAGTGACGATATCAAATAATTAAATAAAACCTTTTTATCAAATCCTTTAGTATTACATTACAATCGGTGACAGAGATAATTGCAGTTGCAGGTATTTGAAGAATATAGGAATATGAATTATTTAAACTGGATTCATTATTTCAAAACTGGATCTATGTTAATGAGTAATAAAAAAAATTACATTTTTATATCATATGGTTAAAATTATTTTTATATTATATGGTTTAAAATAACAGATTATTTAATAAAGCACTTATTTTAATCTCTTATTATTAGATAATACCAAGAGGATTAGTCTCTGTGCGTTAAGTTAAAAAATAAAAGAATATTTTCTTAATGGACGAGTACTGCTGCAGTGATACCCAATCATGTTTACTCCTGAGTAATGCCTAGACATGTCAACTCCTGAATGATACCGAGTCATGTCTATTCCTCAATGAAGCTGAGTTAAGTCTGCTCTTCGGTAATGCCAAGTGATACCAAGCCATGTCTACTCCCCAATGATGCCAAATTATGTTTACTCCTCAAGTTATGACTACACCTCAAATAATGCCGAGTCATTTTTACTCCTCATTGATGCTGAGTCATGTCTAATCCTCATTGATGCCGAGGCTTGTTAACTCCTCAGAATGTTCTCATTCTTTTAACTAAGAAGACCTGATACAAGTGTTGGCTTATATTAATTACTTATAATTATGCCGCCTTTAGTTTAAATTGAGTGCAAATTTACAATAGAGTTATTTATATCTGTATATTTAAAACATTTGAAATAATATAGAACTACTGACAAAAGTCTGAATTCCATGGTTTCTACCAATGACAGGGTTCTGATATCACAATCTGAAGTCTGCCACGGGGCATTAACAAAACCTGACTTTGCCCAGCATAATTATTCCATTTTCAACTTGTTAATATCTTAATATATTTCCTGCTATTTACGATTTTCCATAAGGTTCTTGTTTGAAAAGAAGAACACCTTCACATAAAACGAAGCAGTGTTGTTTATTAATCTTTATAATAGTTATTGTTTACGGATGAAGATAATGGTCGGGGTAAGCTGGAAACAATCCAGACATCACTCAGCGCTGTAGCAACGATTCTTTCATATTTAAGAACTGTTCATGTGGGTATGGGGAATGAAAAAGATTCCTTTTGGTCTGATAAGATATTGGTCCTTAGCCAAGCGATTTCCATTGCCCAGGGGAAAACCGTACATATCTAACATCCGGTCTGGCTATACAACAGCAGATAAATAGATATCATCCCTTTAGGTCTAAAGATAATATGAACAAACTATCGGTCATTGCTTGGCTTTTGAAAGACAATAATTAAGAGCACTAGAAGTCGAACTATTCGTTTTGATTAATATTATTCCATCATAGACTATCTCCTACTTTATTCTCAATATACGTATGTGTGTGTGCACGCGTGTTTGTGCTTATATGTGTGCATGTGCGTCTGCATGCATTGCGTGTGTGAGTGTGTGCGTGTGTATAAAAGTCTATCTGGTTTTCTGTTTATGAGTATGTATTTATTTCTTTGTCTCTTTCTCTCTTTTTCCCTATGAATATGTGTGTCTGTGCGTACACGAGTACACATACAAGGAGAGACAGAGATAGATACATAGACGACGTAAGAAACAAATACAACTATATAAATTCAAAGAAGATTAATTTGGTTTTATCTTGTCAGATGAGTGTCAACTCATCATTTTCTTTCTCTCCTTGCTACACGTTTTAAATTTATTTTTATATTTGAAGCAATATGGCTACGATATTTCTTAAAGTATTAAAATTCTACAGAGCAATCCACTCTCTCGGTATCCACTCATAATTTGTAGGAGCAAACAGGCCAGATATTTCTTAATTTATCAAAATTTTACAAGATCAAATCTATTCTTCCAGCATCAATTGACAGTTTTTAGGGGTAAGAAATGTCAGATATCAACTTCATGTTTTTATTCATCGTTTAAATCTCTCTCATGTAAAATACAAGCCAAACCTAATGATCTCTATTTACCTGTTAGGGGAATATTATATCTAATATACAAAATAAATACAAGATAAATTGAATTAATTTGTAAATGATTCCATTCAGACAATTCAGAAATAGTTAAAGATCTTTGATAGAGATTATTATCCTACCTGATTACACTTATGAAATTTAGGCAGTCTACCTTTGTGGATTAAATAAAGGTATAGTTTTGATATGGTAAGAAAACATTTGAATTCTAGATGAAGGTTCCACAGTTTTAATAAGAATCATAAAAGAGCCAAAAAATACATTGGTATGAATATCGTCAATATACCAATAAGGATGGTAATAGAAGTTGAAATGACTTGAAAATAATTTTTCATAGTCTATACACTTTTATTTCGATCCTTTACAATGACCAGATGAATCTTGATTGTCCCTTTTATAAGAAGAGAAAAATGATTTCAAGATTTTACAAATAAATTCACCAAGATTTCAGGTCACTCCTAATTAATTTCCTGGAATTGTTATTGATCAAATATAAAACATAAAATTCGTGAAATTTGGTTTTGTCTATCCAGTTACCCCGTCTGAAAAATGTTTGTAGTGTTGACAAAAATGATTTTTTTAAATTTTTATTGAGGGTTAAGTTAAATTGGAAAATTTAGAGCTTGGAGCGCAGCATTAGTATATAGAAATGCAATCTTTGAAAAATATTTTAGAGTTTTTCACCTCATACAAAAGATTTATCAGGTCAACAAAAAGCATTAAAATAACAAGAAATGTCTTTCTTTATTCATTGATAAAACACACGCGCGCGTGTGCACGTGTGTATAATCACACATGTGTGTGTATGTATTACAGACCTCATAATATATATAACTATGAGATGACAATATTTTTAAAGCAAATACATAAATAGCGATTGATTAATATATTTGTTAAATACTGTATTTATGCGTTTAATAGTGTCATAAACTATCCTTTTTACTTTATTCTTTCTTTTCATTCATCCAGGTATTGAACTGATAAAATTATCTAATATTGTACGAGGGACTGAATACAGCCCAGTCACAAAGTTCTTACCGAGGGCGGCACCTTTATAACACAAGGGCGTGGTTGTACGCCACGATTAAAAAAAAGTATTTTAAAGAATGAAGACATACCTGGATTTCTTGGGTGTGGTCTTTGTACCTGGCCGTCTCTCGCTCTCTGAGGATGACTTCTTACAGTTGAGTTCTGGTCGTGAAAATTTCAGCCTTCGTCTTCTTGTAGAAGCAGATCAAATCACATTCAACGCAGGTTGAAATATCGCCTAAAGGACTCTAGTTGTCTCTAAATCGAACGCTATATATCGAACTCTGAAATAGAACAAAGCCATATGGAGGAATTTAGAATTCTTTATATCTATTTATTCTTTATATCAGCAACACTCGCCCACCTTTTTACACATAGCAGTAATTGTTCACATCACTCCCCTAGTTGGCAGCAACAGGCTGTATATACTTCCTCCTTCTTTGACTCGATGCTAACCGGTTGGGACCTTCTATCTTCCTCCCCCTCAGCTTCTTTCGTCTTTCGGGCTAGGCTTTTTTTCAACAAGGTTTTTGGATTTTGTTGAACTTTTTGCGTTTTGTACCTCGAAGTGTGGTTTCGCGATATTTTTGCCCCGCCAATCAATTTCCCTACAAAAATGAGTGTAATCTCCCATATGTCCTATGTGATTAAAGGCGAAACACCTTCCACTTAAGTTTTGTAAGACCTACTTCAGATGACTGCGTATCAACCACCAATGATTTCCATCTCGCACACTCGGCCCCCCTCAACAAATATTGGTGGCGAGCTATTGTGGTCATTTAATACCAGTACCTTGACTGGGCTCATTAACTATATTGAGCAGATATAGTTGGCTGTTGATTTTGCTCTATACAAGCTCCCCTTTGCCTCTAGTTATTCAGAAATAACTTTTCTCTTTTTAATACAAAATCTACATGCTCACTTTTACTTTTTTTGTATTTTACGACATATCAGCATTTTTAAGTAATTTAATTCCGATCACAATCATTTTCATAAACATTCTTCTGCCCGCACGTAGTTTTTTTTAAATAACATAGTATGCACTATTTAATCCATAGCTGGAGGGAATGTGAAGATTCATACCTTACCCAAGAGTATAAGTCCAAATGTGAACGTTTACAGAAAGATTGGGATTCGAACTCGAGTATTATGATTCCGAAATCCGATTGTCTATCCACTGTCCCAAGTGCTCATTTTGTCATTATTTAAAAGTGAACCTTTCGTTAAGCATCCAATTTCCATAAAGAGACTATAACTATCGAATTTTTATCTTATCTTATTGAAATATTCTGAATTGTGAAGAAGAAAATTGTAGATTAAGATAGTGTTTCCAAATGTTTTTCTTCCTTATTCAATTCATTGATATACATGGATGACCTGGTGACTATTACGTGATCTCTTGTAGATATTTAACTTCGATAAACCAAACATAAAGAACTTTGATTTGTACATTGAATCAATCTGACCTTAGTATCGTAACTGATCAAAATACCGAAATGTATATGTCTCATGTTTAGATTATAAATAACCTAAGGATATATAATTGGTCGAGAACCAACCAAAATTTGGCACAAGGCAAGTTTTACATGCTCCCTATATCCCCTGAGGTTTTGTAATCAGTTTTGCCCTTCACCTAGATGATTTACTCTCATTGAGTTGATGGGTCTTATCCAACCGGGTTTTTGGGATCAGTGTTATCCTTACACCAAGATGGGTTACTCTCTCTACATCACCCTATGTTGAATGCAAAACTTATGACATACATCGGGAAACCCTATAAAACCCTATTAATAAACCAGTGGAGCAACAGTACACCCCCTAAAAAAACGCTGGATGCGCTTTGATTATTGGATGTGTGAGGTAATTCAGGAGAGCTATTGGTTAGTATATGTCAAATTAAGAAAACCTAGAAAAAACTTTCTAAAACTAGATTTTTCTTCAGACTAAAGCCTTCTCGTTGCAGCATATAATTGCATAGTGATATATGATAATTAATTTGCTATTTTCAGACTATTTTCGTGCCTTAGCTTGCTAAAAAGATTTTGTTGAAGTGACTGTGTGTTACTCCTCCCTTGCTGTTACCCGAAACGGACTGTCCCGCCATCCCCCTTTAGCCACTCCACTGATTCTAAAAGATTTCCATGGTAGCGCACTTAACCCACTCGATTTAAGACTTTCACAACTTTCTTTCCACCCAACAGAATTTATTGAAACTTCAGCGCAAGGAAATATAATTGTAAGATTTTATTATTCTACACCTTGGGAAAGTAGGCGTACTTGTAACTTAGTTGTACTGCTTAACGTGACACCATTAATTTTTGTTCACCCTATCACTGTACAGAAAAATAGTTACTTAAAGTACGAAGGTCATTCCAAAAGATCTATCTACTTTTGTTCATAGTGAAGAGTTTAATTTACATAAGTTAAATCGAGATGGATAAACAGCCTGTTTGTTTTAAAATACCTTAACCAAATTTAAAAATGTTAATGCTTCTTTTGTATAGGATACTCGATCCTCTCAGTTATGGCTTTAATATTTAAACTCATCTTTTTATAGTTTTTATCAATAAGGATTATTTCTCCATTCAATGACTCATAATGAGAATTTAAACAATTTTAACAGATATTCAGTATGAAAAAAAAGCGTAAAATTGTTCACTAGTAACATCAGACATTCGTATTATAAGTCTTATAATTGTGTTCATTGGGATTATTTTTAGATGAGGTTTCTTAATCTGTTCATTAATTTCTTTCAATGGACTGTTATCCTCATTTTACATTGTTGTTGTTGTTTTCACAACGTTTCGGCCAACCTATCCGTTAGGTGATAAACCACGGATAGGAACCCCGAAATCCCTTATAGGATTTGTCAGTCTTGTAACCGTATTCCCAGCAATCACTACCTTACATAGTTTTTGTCTGTTACATCACGTTTTGACCAACTAAACATCTGGCCTTCTTGGCAGGAATTTCCCAAAAAGAAAAATAATGAGTAGACGAATCTTGCAATTTTGAATAACTAACTGGTTGGTTCTGACTGATTAAGATATCAATGAATGGGCAACATTTTTTCTTGATAAAAATTAGAATTCAAAAGAAACTGGTATCAACTTCTACAATTAATTAGCGTTTGTAAAAAAAAAAAAAAAAAGCCATCTATTTTTAAATTTTAAAGTTTAGTTTCTGTCATGCCTGTTAAAGATTTAATTTAATTTTTTTTTTATTCATTTATATGTTTTATTCTGAAAAAAAAAAAAACTGGAAATAGGCGATTCATAAATAAGTTTCAATTCGTTTTCTAAATAAATAATCTTATTTTAAGTTCTCAATAGAAAAGTATTTTAATGTAATTTCCATTCAAAACCATTGATTATCGCTCTCTTATTGGAATCTCATTTATTCGATACAGTCTTTAAATTTAGCTATTGCTGAATTATTATCAGGCTAGTGTGCCCGTGCCGTAAAAAAAATGACGGCATAAAATGTTAGTAAAAGAATGAAAAAACATGGTAAAATTGTATTAAAGAATGAACCAATTGTGATTAGTACAAATAACAAGATTTAAATGACCTAGAAATAAAAAAAATATAAATAACTATGCCTTCAGTGTGTGACACAATACATACAAATAAAAATATATACACTGGTCATTATTATAAGAAAGATAGATTTTGAAAAAGTTTGTCAATTGATTGATTTCGCATACAATAGTTTTAAATAGATCATATTTCTTAGTTTATGGTAAAAATGTATCTTGTATACCTATAGCCATAATGGCCCAACCGGTAGGGTATCAGACTTTTAGGATAAATTAATGACGGCTATCTGAGAATCTGGAGTTCGATTCCCTATACAAGCTACACGTTTTCACTTTTAATCTTCAGTGCATGACACAATACATATGAATAAACAAATACACACCGATCATTATTATAAGAGAAATTGTTTAGTAGTGTTTTGTTACACATTAGTATTTGTAGTTATTGTAGCTTCATTTGCGTTATTGTGGTTGTATAATGCCTTTACTTATATTGGTGTGCATTCGATAAGCTCTATGTCCTAGCGAGGAACAAACCCATAAGCAATAATTTACTTTAGGGTGATCTGCATGGCAAGTTTTAGGCGATGACATTCCTTTTATAGCATTACAATCAAATGTAGTTACGATAGACATTTCAATGACTACTAATGATATTTAGTCAAAAGTACACATTTGGAATTCAACATTTGGTTTTCTTATTGATCAACAAATAAGAAGCGAATCCTTTTCAAACATGTCGTTAATACAAGTCAGTTAGAAAGGCCAGTGTTTATTAGATCTGTTTGTTATGCTTTTCGATGAACAAACTCTATTATGGAACGAGAATCTAAAACGTTTGGACAATCCTATTGACCTTCGATTTCATGACAAATGTTTATCTATCTATCCATTCATCCATTCCTCCATTTATCTATCTATCTATCTATTTATATATCTACTAAATTATCTGTTTGCTACCAAATCATCAAACTACATACAAAATTATCTATCTGCGATCAAATTCTAAATACCCACCAAATTGTCTGTTACCAAATCATCTGACTACTTATCTAATTATCTAGCTACCTACCAAATCACACATCTATCTGTTAAATTATCTAACTATCTTGCATCTATCTATCTGTCTATACATCTATCTATCTATGTTTGAGTAATCGATTGCTATCTAAATATACTGAATATATAAATGCGATAGTATTTTAAATCTAGTGTATTTTGGTAGAATTTTTTATTTTTCATATAAGTCTCGTTAAAGAAAACTTTAAAAAAAGACAGACAACCACTCTGAAGATGGTCAACGAGGACTGAAAATTTTAGGAAAGTTTGGAACCCAAAACAAAAAACATTGTTCGGAAACAAGAAACTATAGAAAATGAAATCCCGAAAAGGGTTATTAAAGTTCCGTTTTATGAGACTTGTATGAAGAGTGAATGTATTTGTAGCTAGTTATGTCGTACGGAGCAATGTCTTTTGAATCATTATCAGGGTCTTTCGTGTGTTGATTTTTCCTTATCATTGGAGCTCTTGGGACCATCCCAAAATACCTTGAAAGAAGACTACAAGAAATCGGTATCAAAGGAAAAATACACATCCTACAGCTTATTGCACTCATGAAGACAGCTGACATATCCAGGAAAGTTATGGGCCATAAAAACTGAACCCGAGCTAATGGAAAGAGAACTGAGGAACAGAAAGGGAAAAAATAAATGATCGAGGAGAGGAGCTTGCAGTCGCCGACTGCAAGGGATGCAGAAGTGCCAGAAGAGACTTATTGTCACACAGCCTTCGGAAGGCACCGCCAGGTGTGGGCGGAATCTAGATTCTGCTGATCATGCGTGTGAGAGATGGATAAAGTAGGGATTGACAAGAATTATCAGAAAAGCAATCCAACAAGTAAAGGATATATCTACTTCCCCTAAAAAAAAGCAATTAAATAATTAGAAATTAATGAATTATAAAATAAAACAAGAAATATAAAATAAAAAATAAAAGAAATACAGCCTTTTCGATAAGAAGTATTATTTAAAAAAGTATACGTAGATTATTATTATTATTATTATTATTATCAATACTATTATCATTATTATTATTACTATTATTATCATATATACATATATATGTATGTATATATATATATGTATATATTTGTGTGCGTATATGTGTGCGTATATGTGTGTGTGTAGGTATTGGATTTGAAATATATATGCATACGGACAAACACACATTAATACTAACATACGTGCACGCACAGTAAATGTGTGTGGGTGTTTGGATCTATGTGTTTGTGGATACGCATCTTTCTGTGTATGTGTGTGTGTTTCTGTGTATGTGTGTTAGTTTCTGTGTAAGTGTGTAAGTGTGTGTGTGTGTTTGTGCATTTTTGTTCTTGAGTGTGAAATGAATTTTAGTGTGTAATTTTATAAGTTTGATGGTTTGATTTTTTTTTTCAATGGGCATCTCACTTACTTTTCATCTCTCTATATTTATTTCTTCTAACTGTTCTTTTGATACAGAGTCCGCGTGTAAGGTCACGTATTTGTAGAGATATAGATTTGTTCAACGTTAGCTTCCAACGGTTTGTCGTGACCAAGATTTTCATCGGAAAGTTTGGACTCGATCAATTGCTCTCATAGTACACAAGTGCATTAAACTCTGATTTTCTATCTGATCAAAGCGCCCATCTTTGAAAAGTTCATTTTACTTGTTTCTTTGCCGTGTTAAATCAATATTTGAACAAGGAAATAGCAATATATAGCAAGTTATATTGGCAGTCAGGAGGAAAAGAGTTAAATTTCGCAATGTTTGAATGGTTATGCATATGGCACTTGATTTGTGATTGAAATCAATAAAGGTCATTTTAAGAATTAAGTTGAATGCATGATTCTGTGTCTGATACGTTTTATATAAAGAACGGGGAATGGGATGTTTCGGCGTGGCCGATTCGGCGTGGCGACAAATTAGCACTTCGTTGTTATAATCAAAGTTTTTTTATATTTCTAAAATTAAATCAGAAAACTAATTGTTTAAAGTAAAAAAGGACTTGTTAAATATTATATTTTCTAAAAAGATATTTGAATTAATTTTTTATTGATATTTCATTTAAAAAAAAAAGCATTCTTTAATAAAATAGTTAAAATTTCAAATAAAACGTAACAGTTTTAACCTGTCTAACCTTAAACTTAAAAAAAATTATTTTTTAAACACGAACAAATATTTATAAATCAATAAAAAGAATGAATACAAAAAGTACAAAATTTATTTTTTTAGTCAATTAGATGAACTTGTGACGCCAAATCTGCCACGCCGAAACATTCCATTCCCATTACTCGAACTTTATGTCGATCTAGCCTTATCAGGGTTGCCAACTTAACACTTTATTTACTCTCTTGAGATACAATGTCCATATTACAGAGGCGATATTAACTGCTATAATGATTTATATGAAATATTCTTTATATTTTTATTTGCAGAAAGTATTAAAAACCTTCAGATGAATGTCACTTAGAATTTGTATCAATCAAATACTAGGACAGCAACATCATGCGTCATGGCGTAGTGGTTTTAGCATCAACTGCATCGGCACCACAAACATCAAAATGTGCTGCTGAATGTTGATAGGTTCAATTTTTTCTGCGTGGAGGAATTGAGTGATGCATTTCTGCTTCTGGCGCTCGTCCATGAAAGGAGTTGCTTTCTTAGAGTCCCACACTCAATATTTACAACAGAGAGACGAAACTTTCAGATCATAACTGAATAAATTCAATCATCACAGCAATGCAATTTGCAATCAGCTCTAATCCATATAGGACGAATAAAAAATAGGAAGCATTACTTTTGGAACGACGCTCGTAGATCATGTTAACGTTATCCTAATTAAGTTTGCGATGTCTGCTACCAGTATTAAGCAAATTTTGTTAGTGAATTTAAATGTTTAAACTGTATTATTATCATGATTGTTGTATAAAAGTCAGATGGATTGCGATTTTTCCGAAATAATAATGTATAAATTTACTGTAGGTTTACTTTATCTTTTTAAAGCGTATAAATATCTCCGCTCATTTCATTCCAAATATATTATTTTTTTATAGAAGTTTTTCTATCGTAAAACGTTTGCAAACGATAGAGTAATTAAACAATTTAACCCATAGCAAAAAAGAAGGAATAAGGAGAGGTTCACTTGGGACAGTAGATAGGCAGCTGGACTTCGGAATCGTAATACGTGAGTAGGAATCCAAGTCGTTCCGTTTACGTTCATATTTGGACTAATACCATTGGGAAAGGGATGGATATCTTAATTCTTTCCAGCTATGAGTTTTTTTGATAACACAATATGCACTATTTATAGCGCATATTGTGTTATCAAAAAAACTACACGTGGACCCTACAAAAAAACGTTTCTCAAAAATGATTGTACTCGGCATCAAATCACCTAAAAATATTGATATGCCGTTATACACAAACAAACTAACAAGAAAGAAAAAAATTATTACTATCCCAAGGGTATTATTCAGAAAGTGAATGCGATGGAATGACTGGAATTGGAACTCGCTCATTTCAATTCCATATACCAAGTAAACAACTTGGGAATAGCATGTACTTACATTTACGTTAGATGTAGAATTCAAATATGTGCATATATTGAATAGGGAGAAAAGGTTGAAAGCATATCAACCATTTTATCTATTAAATGTTATTAACAAGTTTTCGGGGAAGTCCAATGGGGGCAGGGAGTAGGTAGTCTGACTTCGGATTCGTAATGTAACACTACAGGGGGCATCTTCCCGACAGGAGAATTCCGGCCGTTCGCTCCACAAGGGTGTTGAAGCTTAGACCGAGGTGCAAGTTTACGAAACATTGTGAAAGTCTGCAAGTAAAGAGTTTTTGGTACTTACAAACTTTCCTTCGGGTCCGACAGGGCTCTTCCTACATTCGGGGCTTCGCCGGTGTGTGTTGTGGGTCTTGCGGTTCTGCTTGGGCCCCAAAATAATTCCCACCATGTCAGCTGTTCATTCATTACACCTCGTCTCTGTTCTTCTTGACACGTCACCGATGTGGTCTGTCTTCTCTCGCCCCCATCTCCATTGGCTGGACTAGAAATTAACTTCTTAATAACAGCAGGGGACAGGAGAATCGGTTAACCAGGTTTATTGCGTCTTCAGACAGAACCGAATAGAACAGAACCCCAAGTCTACGTGGCCTTAGTATTTTATACGGTCCAGTCACGTCACTTTCGGAATCACGATATCGTCCGATCTTTTCCGAGGGTCGACGTAGCCGACCGACCGCCAATTGATCCACGTCACCACTCCCCGACCCCACTAATACTATTACAGCAATATGCGAGTTTGAATCCTAGACGTTCCAATTCCGTTTGTAATTGGTCAAATACCCCTGGGAAAAGTTATGAATCCCCACATTCCCTCCAGCTAGGAATTGAATAGTGTATATTGTGTTATCAAAAAACTGCGTGTAGACAAAAAAGTTTATCAAAACATGATTGTTATCCGCATTAAATGACATAAACATTTTGATATACAGTAAAACAAAACAAAAGCCTATTTTATCTGTAAAAATGTTTTACTTTTGTAAATAGATTTTTTCAATTGATAATATATTAGGTGAGTTTTTGATTATCTTCATTAAATTTTCTAAAAACGTTTGGTATGGCCGACTACGTGTGAAGGGAATGCCCTTATAGATTGAAATGATAGTTATAAACAGAGATATTTGATGGAAAGTGAGGCGCCTGAGGATGGCAGCTCATATGCTGAGGATCTCTTGAGTCAATCTAGCATAGAGTTGAATACCATTTGCGAACCTCAGATTATTAATTTCTTAGGAATGTGTAAACAAATTAATAGACTAAGAGAAAATAGTTTAGGCTCAAAATATTTTCCAAGGTTCCAAAAAAATCCTCCCTCAAATCTTTACCAAGATGAATAGTGTAGTGGTGACAGTGGTTGTTTTTATAAATTCTAAGTCACATTTATCTAGAAGTAATACATTCTGCGCTAAAGCTATTAATGGCTACAGCTAGTCTTTAGCCATGAAGAGGTTAAGAATACCTAACAAAGATTAACATAGCAACTAACACGAAAGGAATGTAAATGATATAAAGAGTTAATTTTGCTGTTCTGAGAAGGCTCTCGAGTTCGAGTAAGACCAGTAGAGGGCTGAAGGCCACATCGGCCAAAACATCATGGAGGTAATAAATTGGAGAGAAGTCCGAATCAGTTGAATAAAGATTTTTAGAAAAATAGCTGCTACATTGTTGGTAAAAGTAACGAGAGATATTCATACTTTTATGGTTATTATATAAAAAACTTTATTTAAAAACAGGAAAATCCTCTATATGAATACCCATGCTCTCTCTCTCTCTCTCTCTCTCTCTCTCTCTCTCTCTCTCTCTCTCTCTCTCTCTCTCTCTCTCTCTCTCTCT
>JAYKTE010696983.1:0-17661 GCA_036873565.1 Xipholeptos notoides
TAAGTGAGCATTAACTGATGGTTAGTGTTTTAATACCATCCAGAAGCAATAAGCAAAATGTTAGATTTCAAATAAAGAATTTATAATAGATTGGATTGATATCTCCTTTTTTCAATATTTTTTATTTTGTTGGATAGCAGTGATCAGATACTAACACTTGATATCTTTAATTTATTCTATATTCTCTCATTTGTTTGCAGATATCAGCAGCTTCACAAAACTCCATTTTGCCTGAATGGATTTACTACAACCAAGAAAGCCGAGAACTTTTAGCTGTTCCAACAATCAATGACGGTTATGGTATTTACCTCAAAGCGAGTGTTGAAGACCCAAGCCGGAACTGCCAAAGTATTTTTGACGTGTTTCACATATCGATAACAACTTTGTCTACGAACATTAAAAAAGAGAAAAAACCTCACCAATCAGAAAATTCTCCCAAATCAAAAGGATGCTACCGAGGGGTGGATCTAATACAGACGACCCTAATATTTGCAGTTAACCTGAAAGAAATGTTGGTCCTTGACAGGTTTAACTTGATCAAAAATCTTGCACAGTTCCTTGGCATTGAGTCTTCTTTGATCACCATCACGACCGGGAATGAACTCTTCTCTACACAGGGCAATTCCAAAAGCTTTAGTATTCTGGCCTCAGGTCATGGTAACACAGTATCAATTGTTCCGAATGCAACAGAATTGACCTGGCAGGTTCCTTGCAGCATTTTTTCAGAGGTACATCTTTTTGTGCAGGTACTACAGCACAATGTTGAGGGTGGACGTTTAACATCTGAAGTTGGTTACAATGTTGTTGGATGGTACATTTCAGCCATAGTTAACCAATCCAAGCAGCAACAAGATAGGAAAAAAAGATTTGCTCATAGATTCATGACTCCAATACCAACACCGGTCCCTGACATTGTACCAGTGACCATGGTCAAACCCACATCTTCAAAAAATTGGTGGTGGTGGCCAGAAACAAAAGAAAAACATAAACCAAAAACTTCCTTAGTTGTAGAACGGTTAAGCTCAGAATTCTTACCAGTAGATCAAATGACTAAACCATTCCCTACTCAAACTGAGACTATAAGACATACATTAGATTTCAGTTCCCAATCATCACGGATATCTCCTACCAAGAGTTATTCCTTCACATCATCTCCAGCAGCAACACAACATATCAAGAGCCCGTCCAGTTTAAGTCCAGAACCATCCTCAAGTTACCATACTGAAAGCATGTTGTCTTCAGGAATTATTCCTAGTTTGAGTTCAATGTTTACGACAAGTCAAAGTAATATTCCTCAATGGATGTCGTCTCCAACAACTACCGACACACAAAGCTACATTGATGCCTCTTCCCTGCACACAACTACCCCTGAAGCAAGCAAAAGTGATACAGAGATTGACAGTGTATCAGGTTCAGGTGATTCCACATATATTGATGAAGACACAATACCTGTTATAAAAACAACAATACCCCCCAGCAAAGGAACCCAATTGCCTGAAGGAATTTTCATTACACCTTCTTCAACAATAACAAAATCAGATGCAGATTATGTCCATTCTGTTACAGGTCAGTATATCAACTTTAAAAAACGTTTTACAGGGAAACGTTCTCTAAAATTCAAAATAGTTTTTCTAGCTGGTTATGATATGTACAAAATAGTGTAGACTAGCTGGACCAATGTAAATTCTATGTTACTATTTACATTAAATTACATACAAGATACACAACAAAGGAAAATAACAAGTGAAGAAAAATATTGGGGAAACAATGTACTGAAGAAAAAATATCAAAAAACATAATGTTAGTGTCAAGAATGATGAAGATAAAAATGAATGAAATAAGGGTTACCTATATAGCTACTGAGAGGAACTAAAAACGCACCAGATTTCATACTGATAAGTCTCTTTTAGTTAAAAGTCATTAAAGGGAGGCAATCTGTTCCTATTTAATTATTACTATTGTGACACATACATGCTCTAGGCTATTAATATATACATGTATCTATTTAAATTTTTTGGGTGAGTGAAAAGGGTTGACTTTTGAAATCATAGTGAGTTAAAACTCCCATAAATCGATTACAATGATTTGATTTTATATATGTGTGTGGATGTGTTAGGTGGCCTTCCATGATGTAAATATGGCCAGATCCTTCAACTAGTTGCTTTGTCCTGTAACAAGCAGAGGGCAGTAGACAAAGTAAATAAATCCAGAAAACAACTTCAAGAACAGATCCTTTCTCCAGTGGCTGTAAGAAGACAGATACTGGCAAGCAGAGCAAACAGAAATAGAAAACAACTACTTTTTTAA
The DNA here is from genome assembly GCA_036873565.1 of Xipholeptos notoides. Classification (NCBI taxonomy): domain Eukaryota; kingdom Metazoa; phylum Mollusca; class Cephalopoda; family Idiosepiidae; genus Xipholeptos; species Xipholeptos notoides. The sequence goes on from JAYKTE010696983.1 coordinate 2,308, forward strand.
ACTTAACTTGCTTATTAACTAGCATTTTTGCTGTAACTTTTCTCTCCAAACTAGCAAGCTTTGTCGCATAGACATAAAATCTCTCTCCCCCATTTTTATATATCTCTATACAACGATTGAATAACTTCAAGTTATGCTCAGTAATTTTTTAAGTAGGCCAAATTTGATTTAATAGAAAGTTTGATGTACAAAATATTTTGCTTTAAGAACATATTCGTTCTGCTGCATATACATGTGGTTTATTTCTAACTTGTTGAGTTGGACTTCACAATGGGCATACAATAATGCAAACATGGTCAAATCCTTCTCCATATGACTTCATCCTGTAAGAAGACAGAAAGAAGCAAGCACAGTAAACAGAAGAAATAACTCAAGGACCAGATATTCATCCAGTAGCTTCATCCTGTATGAGAGCAAACATAGGCAAGCAAAGCAAACAGAAGCAGGAAATAACCTGAAGATTTTTTAAAAACTTAACTAATTTGTTAACAATTTTAATTCTTGCTAAATTAATCTTAACGAACTTGTTTGACAGAGACAGCCTAAAATGATCTTGAATTACCAATGCTGGCTGTGTTAAAAGGAGATAGAGAAAGAGAGGTTGCAACAGAACGAGTTTCATTGGTTCTTGTCAGATCTCATTCAGTGGTGATGTTCCTAACCTAGGGTCTGGTAACTCTGGCATTATAACAACATTATCTTAACAAATATCCCAATGGTAAACCCTTCAAGTATTAGAAGGTCAAACAAATGGGTTTTCTTTATTGGATAAAGTTGTATTGCTTTAAAACTTTCCTTTGCTTTCAAATTGTCTTGGTTTTGAATTTTTCATCTTGTATGGGTTCAAAGGTCTCTTCCTGGTTTTTAGATATTTTATTAGAGTTATATTATAGTTTAATTTTTAATAAAGTTTAAGATTGTGTAAGGTTTTATTGTTTCAAAACCCCCCCTACATTGTTAACATTGTAAAGAGATTGTTGAATACATGTGAAGTCATTGTAGTTAAGTAGAAAGTGTTTTACTGCATTTACTGTGTGACAGTATAGTAAAAATTTTGATATCAATTGTTATATGGATCAAAGAAGATTAAAGATACACCATATGCAAGAGTACTGGAAAAATTAAAGACCTACCAGAAGAGATCATAAAGCAGTGTTTTACTAATAAGTATCTCTTCAGTCAAGGGTCACTAAAGTAGGTAAAAAGGTTTAAAGAGCAGAACAAAATTCATATTATGTATCTCATGCTATTTTTATTTTGAAAATGTATAAGTTAAGAATGTTCTTATTTCTTTTATTTTCATGACCTAAAACTTATATTTTTCATGAATAAATTTTCATTTCTCCTTCAGACATGCCCTATGCAGGTTCGGGTTCCGGTTCAGGTAGTGATGAAGAAGAACCAGTTGCCAGCATTCAACCATCAATGCATGGATCCTCTGTTTCATTGTTTTCCCCTACACCCTCTTTGAGTTCAGTTATTGATTCGAGTGAAACAAATATATTCTATTTTGAGGAAACAGCAACCACATCAACAAGTAGACGAATTAGCTCTTCAATCTATATACCAACCTGGGACACTGACCATTTTTCCTCATCCACATCTTCCTGGGATATATGGGAAACAAATGATCCATGGGCATCTAAAGATCATGAACAAACAAGGGAGACTTGGTGGACTAAAATAATGGAATCTTCTGTAGATGCCGGATCTACTAAAGCAACTAATGTTTGGTACTCAGGAAAAGAGCATTCAACTGATATCTGGTCTTCTACGAAAACAGACACCTTAATTAATGAATGGTATTCAAGAGAAGGACAGACCTCAGAGACCAGACATTCTACAGATTTCCAGTACACAAAAGAGACAAGTTATTCAAGGAAAGTTGAAGATTCTAAAGTGACAGACTATACAAATGAACGATGGTTGCCTGAAGAGACAGAAAGTACCAAAGATACATGGCAGACATCAAGTTCAGCAACAATACATACACATGCAACAGTACACCCAAATTTTTTTACGACATCCTCCAGCATGAAGGAATCATTATATTCCTACTCTTTAAATCCTTCCAGTTTTTCTTCAAATATCCAAGGAGAAATATCTCAAAGTACAAGTCAATATGTTTTAACTTCTTCCAAGGATAATTCAGTTTCCATTGAAGAAAATGTAGCTACTAAATATAGTGTAGCACCATCTAAATATGATTTAATATCTTCCAGTAAAACAACTGCTGAATCATCAATGTATAGGCCTATGATTCCTGACGACTGTTCACACTCGCAGAGTTGGAGATGTTCAACAGGGGTCACTTTGGAGGCAAGCAGCTCATGGACTTCTATACAACCAAGCTCCACTGAGTTAAGTAGTGTTGCTAGCTCTACCAGTTTATTTTCAATGACACCGGTTGTCATACCTACAGTAGACAAACAGCAAACAACGCCGCAACCCACAACAGATCATAAAAAAGTAACTAAAAAGCCCAAGAAAAGGCCAACACTACCACCAATTACAAAAACTACAGGTAAGTGGCTATCAACTAGTATCATAGAATGGTTAGGGCTATGAAAACAATCTTTTATGCTTCATATCCAATAAAAAATGATTTCTCCCTTCTTTCTATACAAAATTTATAGATTATAGAGAAGATAAATCAAGAACTTTTTAGAAGGCACATCTCCCACCTATTCTACTCTTCCCATGTTCAATGAGAGTAGTGGTTTTTCAGATCTGATCACACCGAACGACATCAGGGCAGGCAATGAGCTAAGCATTTTTGAGCCAACAAGGGGGGAGGGTTGGTAGATGAAGATTCCTGTCCAATGAAGGTTTTTAAAGTGGTGTGAGGGGTGCACTTCCCTGATGCCACTATTTTGACTATAGAGAAGGGGAATAGGGGACCCTAGACCATTATTGTCTTCTTACAACTACGGGGGGCTACTTGAATCTGTGAAACTGCTCAAAGCATGCCATCACAAACTTTTTGTGGTCCCTATTTGTCTGGACTCTACTCTTTGACTTGTTTGGCTTGGGTAATCCTGCTAGAGGCATGAGACTTTCACTGACATAGCTCTAAGTGCCATAGAGACACACAACCATTGGTGTGTCATTGGTTTAGAAATCAGTATTGTACTTCACCTAGATGAGTTACTCACATTGAATTGATGGGGCTCGCCTACCAAGGTTTTGTCATCAGTGTTATACTTTACCCAGATGAGTAACTCTCCCCCTGAGGAAATGAGGCTCATCTGCCTGAGGCAGCTGTAAATGAATTGAAAGTGGTTGTTCCTGAGATCAGAACTCGTATAATATGGTTCCAGAGATTAAGCTTCTATCACTCCTCCAGCTTCGCTGCCTACGACCATACATAAACACAGACAAAGTTCCATTTATATAATGAGTTAGATACATATCAATATTTTTCTGTTCTAAAAAGTAAACATAAAATCAGAGTAACCATGTAGTAGTAGTGGGGTACAGTTTATTTATTCATTATTCATAGTCGGTGCAATTAATTAATCTGTGTTCAATGAATATTCAAAATCAAATATTTCCCTCAGTAGTGAATCAAAAATCATTTAATAAGCAGCACATAACAAAATCATTCTTTCATCTTAAATATTTTCTCCTTCCTTCTTTCCTTACCATTCCTCCTTTTCTCTCCGCCCCCTCAAAAGAAAACAAATGATAATTAAAATTTTGGAAGGAGACTTATTAATTGAAGAACTTTCATTTATGCAATTATTAGGCTTGGTTGAGCAAATGATGTTAGATTTGCTGAAAGATCAATGAAGCTAAAAACAAGATGTAATAGTTGTTAGTGAATTCAAGATAAAAAAGCAAGGTTGCTGAGCATTGTTAGGTTGGTTTTCAGGGGACCTACAGGAAAGGAAATTTCTCTCTCCTCTAAAATTCTTTTTTCTTCAATCTTTTTCATTTTTTTTCATGGATCATTATTGATTAGACAATACACACACACGCACACACACACACACACACACACACACTAATATATACATATGTATTTTGTGTCAAAGCAATATGATATTTATGAAAACAAGACATAATCTGAGTTTTTTATTTTTTGCAGATTATACTAACAAAGCTCCAAGGGTCCGTTCACAAATTGGCAGTGTATATGCAGCTGTTGGGATGGTATTCAAGTTTCAAATTCCCAAGAATACCTTCCATGATCCGGAAGATGGTAACACCAGAAGGCTTACACTTGATGTGGCATATCGTTGGGAACCACGAAGGCCACCAAGCAATACCAACCGCTGGTTAGAATTTGATGAAACAACCCAGACTTTAATTGGACTACCCTTAGAGGAAGACACAAAGCATAGCCCAATGGAAGTTACAATCAATGCAATAGACAAAGGTGGTAAGTTGGCCCAGGATGTAGTAATGGTATATATTAATTCTACTACGGTCAACCTAAGCCCAACATATGAATTTGTTATGAAGTTTGATGTGAATGGAAAGAAATTTCTGGCCGAGCGTAAGCACATGAGAAACCTTATGAAGAAACTTGCTACTTATTTTGGTGATCAGGATTCAAGATATATTACAGTTCTAGATGCTCGGCCTGGTTCTTTAGTTCTCACCTGGACTAACAACAGTATTCCAACTGATACCTGTAACAACGCGACTGTTCATGAACAGAGAAAAATTATCTTGGATGATAGAGGCCGAATAAATCAAAAGTTCAGAAAATATATGTCACCGCGATTTACCATTCTAAGTGCTGAGTTTAATTTAGATGGTGCATGCTTGGAAGCAGAACCAAGTGATACAGAGACAGAAGATGTGGCTGAGGTTAATCCGTGGGCAGAGGCAATTATTCCAACGGTTATTGCCATAGCGATTGCAATTTTCATCGTTGTTATTATTCTTTTAGTGTGCAGCCGAAAACAGAGCCAACGGAAAAACAAAAAGAAGGAACAGCAGAATTCCTTTGAAGATCACGATCCAGTTATGTTCCACAGTGAACGTTCCCAAACAGAACGAGGAATGCGTGCCAAGCGGGCCATCATTCTGCCTGGAGATGTAAACCCAAGGACATCTGGACATCAAAGTTTCTATCCTTATCAGACATCAACATTTGGAGAATCAGAATATTGCTCAGATAATGATGAAGAGGAGGAAGACCAAGGTCGTTACTCTTATAGCAATGGCTCTACTAACCCTCCTCCTCCTTATAGACTACCACCTCCTTATTATCATGACAGTGGGTCTTCATACGTGTGAATAAAACAATTTAGGGGATGGGAATGGAAAGGAGGTTTAGATTTTTTAAAAGGCTGCCAATCAAAAAAATATTTTTGGGGTCAAGGAAAAAAGTTTTAAATTAAAAAAATAAAATGAAGATAAGCACAAGAAAAGTGTTTGGATTGGAAATTTTTTTTAACTGAAAAAAAAGAAAATAAATGAATAAATGTATAAAAAAATAATCTTTTTAACATCTTGAATATCAAAAATTACAATCTCAACTTTTAATAAACTAATATGAATATTTAAAGAATATTTTGTAAAACATACATATGTATATATATATATATATATATATATATATATAATTTATTCACAGATATTAGCATGTCTATACAAAGATATTTACACATTTTGTATAACTATACATACAACTTGTGTACAACCAATAATGTCTTTCTTAGAACCAATAAGTCTGTGAAAGAGCAGCAGGATAAACTATACAAATGCAGAGGACTTCAGTAAATCAACAGGTGATATTATATATATATATATATATATGTATATATATATATATATACACCAATCATAACATATGACTGAAAGAACAGCTGTATCAAGTCTCTGCACATCATTTATTAAATTTTCATCTCACCAAATTGCTAATGGCTCCAGAACAAAGCAGTACTGAGACATGTACACATCAATATTTATAAGTACAAAAGCTTGTTCATCGCAATTGACACTCTAAGGAAGTTATTCCCAAACTAATCCATGGACCCTTTTTTTCTGTTTTTTCTTGGTGGACTACTTCATAACTATTGAACAATTTCCTATTTTTCACTAATATAAATCTCAATTTTAATGTTTTGGTTATCAAAGAAATAAGCTTTATTTTTTAAATGAAAACTAAACTTATACAAATAAAGAAATCTATAATGATAATAATAATGATGATAGTAGTAATAATAATAATAATAATAATAATCATTTTGGACCCCTTCATAGCTATTGGACATAAGAATAATTTCCTAATTTCACTAATATAAATTCTATGGTTTTAATTAACAAAAAACAATATTTAAATGAGCTTTATCTTTAAATGTAAATGAATTTAATAAGAATAAATATTCTATAATAATAAAAAAAATTATAAGTAATTATAATAATCATAATTATATTGATAATAATTATAATATCTATAAACATTTCATTGTGGGCCCTCAATTTGTTGTGTTTTGACTGTGGACCACTGGAAATATTAGATGAACCACCTGGGGTCTTTGTGGACCCCTGTTGAGAATCACTGCCCTAAGTCATCGTGATTAATGCTAAATGACAAGCAAAAGCAAGATAACCAATAACCATTTTAGACTGCAGAGTCTTCCATTTTAATATCTATGGCCTTCTGTGAATGCAAGCTGGTTGTTAATGTGTGAAAGAATGATCAACCTTTTCAAGGTTTAAATTTGGTTCTTAAACTTAGCCACTTCACCATCATCTACAAGGAAATATAGAGTGGGTTTGAATCAGTTTAGTCACTTCTAACCTGACCATACACCAGGCAGTACTAATTTCATAACAACCTGTAGCACAAAGTGACTTTGTGCTACAGGTACTATGAACTTAATACTGCCTAGTGTATGGTCAGGTTATTAATGACTAAACTGATTCAACCCTCCCTCTCTCTTACATATATATATATATATATATATATATATATATATTATATTTGACTACTACCCTATGGGTTTTGGCACCACCGATGTGCATCGTCAGGTAGTCAGGGCTTGGAGTGTTCTTTTTGTTTGCTTGTGTGTATGTGCTGTTGTTGTAGCCATTTTATTTGTTAAGGGATTTTTTAATTATTTATAGAGTTTCCATGTCTTACAGGAGGGCCATCAAAACACATATTTTATACATAATGACTTTTGTATGCAACTTGATACTATGCTGGGACCACACATTTTATTTAAGAACTGAAAAAGACCAAGAAGACCATTCAATGCAGAAAGACATTTTCCTGTCAAGGCTGTATCCTCCAGAGAGGGAACTGCCAAGATATAAAAACACTACATCTAATTTATTTCCTTCAATGAAGATAGTTGGTTCCATATATGGCAATTTGGATGCTGGAACATATATGATGACTATCTAAGTTGATCTTTAAACTGAATATATATGTATATCTACATGCACATATATATTCTTGCATGTCACATTAATGAAGATATCAAATCATGCTATGATGTGAGCTACTTGTTCATTCATTTCATCAATAGTGATGATCTCCTTATTGCACTTGTGATCAACATTCAGTTGTAAATATACCAAACATATACAAGGGTTGTTTAAAAAATAATGCCTCGTCTTTTTTCATTGCACCAGAATGGATCAGAAGGGATTGCAAATCACATTGTTGTGATGACTGAACTTATGAATTGATGACCTGGAAGTTTTATCTCTCTGTTGCAGATATTGATGTTGTGAGACTTTAAGAAAACAGCCCTTGTCATGGACATGCATGTTTGAATTCCTCCCAACAAAAAAATTGAACCGATCAACATCCACTGGCCATTGTTGAATGCATTGTTCATCACTTGCAAAAATGCATTGAGAATAGTAGTGATTATGTAGATAAATGAATCTGAATCACAAAAAGTGGCTTGTTTTAGTAGTACCAACCACTCCAGCCTTCATAGCTCCTCAACTTTTAGAAAATAACTTTTAAAAATTGGTGGCTTTACTTTTGGGATGACCTTCATATATAACATATTAAATTGTTGCCTTGACTGGGTAGATTGAATTTACATACATTACAACCTACTTTTGTATCACTATATGCCTCCTAGATCCAAATGCTTTTGCAACACATGTGCTACCCTGTGAATCTCTTTCATTTGTATCCACTTATAAAGTTAGGTAGTGGTCTCCCTCAGTTTTCCTTTTCAAAAATAAAAAAGATAAATTAAAAGCTAGAGTCTCAAGTTTTATTAATAAATTAATAATAACTAGCAGAACCCATGAAAATTCCATTGTAGTTGAAATATCAGAAAGTAAATTTAACATTCTTAAATGTAAACAAATCTTGGGAAATAGTTAAAAAAAAAACAAATTAATTGCTTAGAAATATTTTTAGAATTTTGATTAGCAAATCAATCCTATTCTAAATAAGAAGGATAAAAATGAAATGAATTTAATTTTTTAAAATTTAGATTTCCTTTTCAATGAAGTTAATATATAAATTTAAAATTCAATACACTTGTTTTTTATATTAAATTTATAGCAATAATGTGAATATAACTAAAATTCAATAATTTCTAATGATGCATTTTTTTTATGTATACAATTTCTAAATAAAATTTTGAACTATAAATTTATGCAGACACACATCGCTGGGATGATACATTTTAAAGGGTAAGCATCAAGCACCATTACAGGTGTTGCCAAAGTCTTGCTGTATGCAACATCAGACCCTCTTAGGGAGTCTGACTCCGATTTATCAACGGCAGGTTTTGAATCAAAATGTTACCTTCTAGATGAATCACCAACTAATGCTAATGCACTTCACCTGCTTAAGTTTTGGAATCAGTGTTGTTCTTCACCTAGATGCATTACTGTTCTGGAATTGATAGGCCTCATCTACATTGATCTTTGGAATCAGTATTATCCTTACACCTAGATGAGTTAGGCCTCTGAAAGCAGCCAAAAATGAATGTCATGGTTTGACTAGGAGTTGAGCTTCAGAGTCCAAGCTTTAAGCACTCCTCCAGCTTTGTTGCTTGGTGGGTGACACAAGACTTAAATTATTGAGCACTACTGTCATGATTCACTTGAAATCAACCTGATATTTTGCAGTTATTTTTCCCATAGATGTTGCAGTAAACATGGCAAAATTTTCCTTGACAGTCTTTAAAATTTCTTGATTCCACTTTTGTTTTCTAACATTGCCTTTGGATGCTGTTTCCACTGTTCACAGTTTTTCTAATATTGTAGACAGTGTGCAAGGACATATGTATGTATATGGAGGATTATTTTAGAATCAATATTGGAATGCAGCAATTCTGCAACTCAGAGTCTTTTGCTTTCTTAAGAAATATAATTTACAATCTAACAAACAAACTAGAATAGAATTATAGTTTGTTAATATGTATGCCCATTAAAAATAATAAATTTTAAAAATAATTTGATAAATTTTACCTTTAAATATTGCATCAATTGTTTGTAAAAATAATCATTTTAAAAAAAATTTAAACATTACCTAAATGAACTAACTCATTTTAGTCAATTACTGAAAATCTAGTTGAAACCGAAAAATTAGATTATTAAAAATATCAATATAAATTTTAAAAAATGAAAATGATTAGGGGTAAAATTTATTTAATTATTTTTAAAACCAAAGTTAACCAACCTCTGGCATGTTCAGTACTTAGATTCACTTTTCTTCATTTTTACATTTTTAAAATTCACCAAAAACCATACTGAAATATATTGTTATTAACAAGCTTGTAAGTTATGTTTCTTTGTATCAAACATTTTTAAAGAAAATAAAGAAGATTAAAAAGAAAATATACAATTTTCTTCATAAATCTGGAATTGATTAGTTAAACTTCCATTGGGAAATTTGATAAAAGAGTTTGAATAAAGAAAATAGCATGAAAAAATGCAGTATATTTGTTTGAGTGAATTAGGTACAAAGCAAAAGTAATGAGAATCATGAGAATATATAAATGAGGTTTGTTTATATTTTGATATTTGTATTTTTTTAGTATAGTTAATGACAAATTTGTTTGATCCTTGAATAATCAGTTCCGTGAAATCAGGTTTTAACTCTTCAATTTAATTTTCAAAAAAAGAATCGGACACCAAACACATAAATGAATAATTAAAAACAAAACATGACAGATAGTTTTATATAGGATTATTATTGCTATAACTACTTTAGCTTTTTTGCCTTAGACTATTATGTACCTGAAGCTGATATTCACAATTAGGAAATTAAAAAAGGTTTTGCATTTTATAATTTAAAAACTAAGATGATTATTGTCACCTGGCCCTGTACTCAATATGAACTAACTTATCTTTACTTAAAATAGGTCCACTCGGGGAAGTGGATAAGCAGTCAGACTTCAGAACTGTATTACATAAGTTTGATTCCCACTCATCAATGTTTGGTGTAATACCCTTGGAAAGGAATAAATTTCCACATTCCCACCATCTATGGATTAAATGGATTTAAAAAAAAACAATAAAACTATGTGTGGACAAAAGAATGTTTATCAAAAATGATTATCAGTTTTAAATGACCTAAAAGGTTGATATGCTGTAAAACACAAACAAACACACAACCTAATCAAGATGTTGAAGCATAAATTTTTTTAAAAAAAGAACAGCCGCAGAAATTTTTGTACACTGATTCTTTTCATTTATGAGAGTCTCTGAGCAAAAACCTTTGGTAACTTAAGTAAGTGGTCTTTGCCTAAGGCATTGGAAGGAGCATGGATAACCCACTCTTAGGAAAATACAGTCACTTGGTTTTTCAAGATCTTATTACTTAATTCTTAATGTTGAAATCATTAGGATTTGAACTTTCAATTAGAAATAGAGGGAAAAAAATTTTCATTTTTGCTAAAAATGGTTCTTTGAAAATGAAATTTATAGTGAAATATTGGAAATAGATAAAAAAAACAGATTTTCAAAATCCTTGAAATGAAAGTTGATAATTTGTGTATCAAATTTTTGGACTATTTTTCTCATCTTTATAATTGTCATCTTTTTAATCCTTGAGATGAGGCTTGATAATTTGTGTATTATCTTTATTATTGTTATTTCCACAAGTAAGATAGAAAACATGGTTAAATTTAAAGTATTATGAAATCATCCATGAGAGCTCTCGAGTTGAAGGTTCATCATCCAAAAATTATTGAAGATAACAATAATAAAGATGGGGCAATAGTCGATAAATTTGATATACAAATAGATAGAAACAATTCTTTAACTATGACCGGGTAGTAGAGTTAGATCTTGAAATGTATTCTTAATTAGTGCTGTTTTGATGGGATTGATTTGGATAGCACAACAGATAGAGGTCTCTAGTTTCTTAAGTTCAGGGTATTATCAGACTATAATGGTTTCAATCCCACACAAAAGGCAATAATTACTAAGAATATATATCAAGACTAAGCACTACTACTCCATCACAGTTAACAGCATGAGAACAGTCTATCTATGTAGATAGAATAAAGGGTTCAGTTTGAAGTTCTGTGAAAGTTCCTGAAGACAATGTAGTTCCTAAGTTCAATCAACTGAAGAAAGCTGAAAGGTTCATAGTCTGAACATTGTGATGATAACAATCATATAAGGACAATAATCTGAAAATTAAATCCACAAATTATCAAACCTTGTTTCAAGGACTAAAAAACTAATAAAAACAAGTTTCAATAATGATAATCAAAATTATTTTTAAAAAACCAACAAAAACATTTTGTGAAAATAAAATGATTTCTCATGAAAATTAATCAGGGAAGAGGCTTATTCTAATAGTTTTTTAACATCATGTCATATGGAGACCTGAAGAAATCTATAATAAAATGTTTAGGTTTTATTTTATTTGTGATTGCTGCATTGTATAAGAAAGAGATGTGCAAAGAAATAGAGATTAACTAATTTATTAGCAGAGTAGTAAAATCCACAACATTTATAAGTCTCTTGCAGTAGGTATTATGTCCGAATATTCAGTACTGATTTAGTCCCTTTTTATTACTGACTCCTTGTGCTTAGATCACATCGCCTTTTATACATCTAGACCATTGGATCCCTAATGGTAAGAGCCACAGTACAACAATGATCCAAGCATGAAAGAAAAAATGCATTAGTTTTAAGAAGAATGGAAATTAATGCATAGATGATTTGTCATTTCTTGTATCCTTATAAACTTGTCTGTAAAAAATTCAAGATAAAAATGCAGGAATCAGAGGTAGGTATCTATCAGGGGGCGGGGCACAACTGTATAGTTTGGCACAGTTTACAGTACTCAATATCAAACTAGCCTTAAAATGTTTTATAACAAAACTAGTGTTTCTGCCAGTAAAAAAAAATAACAAATTTAAAAAATAATTTGATAACTTTTACCTTTAGATATTGCATTCATTTTTCTCATGTAATTCATTTAAAACAAAGTTTTACACATTAATTAACAAAATGAGGAAATTCAAATTACTTAAATACTAAAAATCTAGTGTGTACCCCCTTAAAAAAAGGAGTTCGAAAAATGATTTTTAAGAAATTTTACTTTTATTGCATTCATTTAAAAAAAAAAAATACATAATTCATTTCAAACAGAATTTTGAGGAGGTCGATTTGGCCCAGCGGATAGGCAGTCTGACTTTGGAATTGTAGAACGCGAGTTTGAATCCCAGTCGTTGTTTCGTTTTCATCCATATTCAGACTAATACTCTTGGGAAAGGTATGAATCCCCACATTTCCTCCAGCTATGGGTTAAATAGTAAATTTTGAGTTATTAAAAAAAAACAAGTGTGGACAAAAATCAACCTAACCAAAAATGATTAATCTCAGCATTAAATGACCTAAAATGATTGATATGCCGTAAAACACAAACAAACAATCAAACAGAATTTTATACATTAATTAACAAAACAAACTAATTCAAATAATTATCCTACTCAATCATTGAAAATATAATGTTAAAACCACAGGTTTAAATTTGAAAGATATATGGATAGAACTTTGAATGATTAAGAGCAGAAAATAAAAAAAAATTTGGTTATCAACATAAAAATACATGTTGTGATGGAAAACAAAGCATATTCTTATGTTTATATAAAAGTGACCTTGTTTGTCTGTCTGGGGAGCGGTCTCTACGCAACTACTATGCCAATTTTTGGTCTACAGACTTGAAAATTGATATATATTGGGACCCGTGGAATTCGAAATGGTTCTAAGGCGGAAAAATAGTTGCTAAGGGGTCAAACTTGAAAAATTGGATTGTTGCATCGGTGTGACTAACTGCACTACAGTGAAGTGAGTCACTGCCCTGCACTGTGCAGTCAGTGTCCCATTGTGGGTATCGGTGGTCATTATTGGGGTGTGTGTGCCATAGTGTGCCAACCAGTCAACAACAACCAGTCAACCAAAAAACCAATCACTACCACTACTACTACTACTCACTGTAATTTTCGGCTTTCAAAAAATTGCGGTAGTTTTCTTAGAAAAAGAAATTGGAATTATAAAAAAACACAGATCAAACTAACTACAAAAGGTTAATCAAACCAACCCCCGAGGAAGGCAGCATGACTACGGCGACGGCGTACGCTTAGTGTTATATAAATAAACAAATAAAACCTTGTTGGTCATTCAATAAAAATATAAACAATCAAGTTAGATAACTTTTGCATTGTATTTAACTTTAAATGCCGAGTTATATAACTTGAATTTCATTTATCTTTTCATTCAAAAAGTACAAAAAAAGTTTATGGGACTCCCAACGTTACCCCAAGAGACCGTTTATTTGATGGTCGACGACTATATTGGACTTCTTGCGAAGTTTTAAATGATTGATTGATTGATTGATCGCCTTTAGCGTATGTGGCCAGTTTTGACGAGGAGTCGGGTCACAAAACGCATATTCAGTAGTACAGTACAGTCAGAACCACAAAATTCCAAAAAGGATTTCAAAAATATTTTAGATAAACATACACAGAGAAATAATTTTTTATGAGTGTGCAAAATATTGTATTTCCTACGCTCGCATCATGTACATATTATTACGCATATCACAAACCTTCGGAAATTTTATTAATACTCAGCTCGACTGCAATATACTCGTCCTAAGCAAGGGAGGTAACTTCGGATGGAAAAAAGAAATAATTCTAAATTAATAACTTCTCTCTTTTAAATTTTAAATTTATCAACTTTTTAATTAATAAAAAAAATATCAGTATCCATATGAAGTTTTTGTTGTATTTTTCGAAATTTAATTATGTCTCAAAAAGTCATTTTTGGTAAACTATTCTAATAAAACTGAAGACTGTGATATAAATTTAAAAGGAACAATTTTTATGTTGTCACCGGAGAGTGTTGACTGTTGAGTATTGTTCTCCGTTATATTTCCAGATTTTTAAGATTTAAATCTAAGTGTGAAATAACTTTTTTTAAGTTATTATTTTGCTGTTTTTATTCAATCAAAAAAAGAATGAGACTCAAATTAAATAGTTTGATCGAACAAAAGAACATGCAAAAATCTAATAAAACAATTTCGGGTTTCCAACGATTTTCAATTTTTATTCATTGTGGTGGGGTGGGTGTGGTGGTGGCACTAAGGTAGATTTAAATCATGTTTTTTATTTATGTTTCCCACCAAAAATTTTGAATGATAATTTTTTTTATTTAAAAAATCACAATCACACGAAAATGTTTTTCAGTAATAATTTAAAAGAAAAAATATTTTTTGTATGTATAAATGTCAACAAAAACTATCCGATCCAAAACACACCACGCCCTAAAAGTAAAGAGAGAAATGATAATACAAATATATTGTCTATATCCATTTTCATGATTGCGGGTGGGCTGGCTGTTGTTCGAAATGCGTTGAAAACCTTTTTTTTACAGAAAATTAATTTGATATAACACCGTTCAAACGGTGGCTTAAATTTATGCGCTATTAGAAATCCCCGATCTATGGAGAACTAAAATACAAGTTTGCCGATTTTTTTTAAGTGATATAAAATAACTAAAACCGAAATGGTAAAAATAATAAACGAATTACAAAAAAACAATACTAGATTTAATTTAAATCAACGTATTTTAAAATATGAACAAGCACATAACAAGGGAAATTACTCTCGTATATTTTTTTATACTCTGATTATTTCCCTTGTAATTCAAAATTTATATTGCGGTTTTTAATTTTAACAAGAAAAATACGTATTATCGGCTTGAAAAATAATTTCTCTTCAATAAAAAAATATCTAAAAATAAGATAAAATTGAAATCCAATTACAATTACTAACCTTAATGAAAGTGAATTGTGGTGACTGGTAAAGTTGAGAAGCAAAAAAGCACTAGACTCAGTAAAACAAAAACACTTATTAAGGGAGATAACTTGGAAAAGACTGAAAATTCAGT
>JAYKTE010699202.1:0-27050 GCA_036873565.1 Xipholeptos notoides
TATATATTCAAACATATTTCATTAAAAAGAATTCTAACTTTTCTTTTGAATATTTTTAATTCAATTTTTTCATGTTTTCTAATAAGAAACTTAGTTGTGGGGTCAAGTGTTTTAATATAAATGTATGCATCTTAATGAGACAATCTATATAGACAATCAATAGACAAAACATGAACAATGACTCCAATTCAAGCACTTCAATAAACCAATATAGAATATAATATGGGAGATGATTGTTGATGACCGAAAACATTTGGAAAACTTTGAGACTACATTAAAACAGTGAAAACCCCAAAACAAAGATTCTTGTGAGAAAGAATGAAAAATTTGAAAGAAAGATATTAAAAAGAAAAAGACAACTCTTTTTAATGTCACATGTATAAACAACCTACATTTTGTGCTGAATGGTACTTCTATTTAATCGAAATTTAATTTACTTTTTATTCAAAAAGAATATTTATGAAATGTAACTGGTGAAGAATAAAAATGATATATCACATAAAGCAAGGTTTAGTGAGCTCAGTGGACAACCTGTCAAGTCCAGAATTACTGAAAGATGTTATTTTGGATCACAACATTATAAAAGAATTCATAGAATGAATTGAAGCTGACTTAATCTGGTGATGTTATGGGGATATAATTATTAGCAATAGTTTTAGACAATGGTCACTGGAAGGATCAAGATTTCTACCAACTGTAAAATGTAACTCATATCTGAAAAACTAAGTAAATTTATTATTTTTTCAATTGGCTTTAGTTCAAAAGTGAATGCATACATCTAAGCTGATTTCAAGTAGTGAGAAGTCAATTTGATATCTGTATCATCAAATATTGCGTTATAGACTTTTATGTGCAAGCAAAAAAGGAGTTGTTAAAATATAAGGTGTAAATAAACTCATTTATGATTCCTTTTAGATTATGAAATAATAAAAATCATTGTATGAGTAATTTAACAATTTAATAACAATAAATAAGTTAGGAGATTAAGAAGAATATATGCTGTTGAAGAGTATATTGTTTATATAAATCAAATAATTTAATGCCGAGAACTATCATTTGTAATAAACATTCTTTTGTCCACACATATTTTTTTGAATACCACAATATGCACTATTCAATCCATGACTGGAGGTAATGTGAGGATTGATACCTTTCCCAAGGGTATTAGTCCAAATGTGAACCTAAACGGAACAACTGAGAGTTGAACTTGTGTATTACGATTCTGAAGTCCCAAGTGGGCTTTCCCTTGTCACACTTAAATAAATCCTTTCTTCTTTTAGAAAAAATTATATGCCTAGGCATATTTGAGTAAATAATATAGATAACACTTATTTACTTATTTTTTTTGCATCTTCTCATATTACAGGATGAATGTTTAAATTTTGAAACTGGTTTATAGTATCATTAAAAGCATAAAATATAAATGATATATACTATAAATGATATTTTTTCATGTGGAAATGTTAAAAAATTGGTATATTTATCAGTATTATTAGTTTAATCTATTGATATTTATTAATATTAGTTTTTTGGAACATTTTTTACTTCATTAGCCTTGGTTCAAAATGAATATTAGTTACATGCATTTTATTGATTGCCTGAATTTATTAGATGAATTTTGGTTATTATCTTTATTCGGTGTTTTCAGACTTCTACTCACATCTTCATTGCTATTTGTATTATATTTGGGCAGAAGCATGGTCCTAGTAGTCGTATGATACAATTTATATATGACATTTATCTAGAGGATATAGATTCAGTCCTGAGTGCAGGCAAAGGTAGTAAAAGAATATCTACCATAGATTGACATAGTACCTGAGAACATTTACAAAATGTGAATAGTCTACCCCTATAGATTGAACAGAGGGTTAAGTTTGCAGTTCTGAAATAGTTCCCAGGTTAAATATGAGGGTTCCCAAGTTTGAGTAAGAAAAGAAAGTTAGCCAAATAGCACAATGGCCAAAGTATAGTAAAGATAACACTGAAGATAAGATACAAGTTTGAATGACTCAGGTAAGAATATTCTTTTTATTTTTTAAGGTTTCTTGATTTAGAAATCTTTAATTCATTTTTATATTAAAGTACTGAAATATTTCTGTCAAAAACATTAGAAAGTTGGATGTAGGACAGAAGTGCCGTTTCAGATCAATTTATAAGTATATATCTATATAAATATGATAAATATCATAAGAAATTAGATAAAGACTTACATGATACACAATATCTGGACCAGTTCCTTTCTTCACATCATCTAACTTATCCCCGGGGTAGATCCCTCTCTTTGCTTTCGTCAGAGGAACATCCCTGACGGGTTCTGCATCTGTGTTCCGATTTGGTGGAGCATTGGACCAGTTTGTATCCTGATGCGTAGAGCACATTAGGTGCCTCTGCTCGTGCTTGTAAGAGGGATTTACTCCTCCCCGATGTGGGGGGTTCTTACGTTGTTTGCATCTCACAAAGCAGATTGAGATGGCCGCGGTAACCGGGATAGAGATGGCCATTGAAACAAGCACAATAATAATCAGCAAGAACATATGGATCTTGTCTTCACCCTGTTTGTATGAATTGGTCAGCATCTCTGATGTTTTGTTGCTAACTGTGAGCATAAGGAAAAGATTTGTGGTCGCTGACAGAACTGGCGTTCCACTGTCCTTGACAGCCAGTTGTAATTCGTATGAGCCAGCGTCATCCATGATGACTACTCGGGTGAAAGACAAGAGACCAGAATAATGATCAATAGTGAACAGCTGTTTGTTATTGCCACTTATTATTTCATATTTCAGAAACGCATTCTCTCGGCTATCGATGTCTGATGCTTTCAGGACTGTGATGTTGTTAGTGTGGCGTGGATAATAAACTACATCCATGCTGTAAGGATTGATGCTTGGGAAAGTAAAATACGGAGCATTGTCATTCACATCCTTAACCTCAACCACAACATTCACTGTGTTATTTAAAGGAGGAACTCCATGGTCTTTGACAACCACCTGGAATCTATAAGTGGTCTGAAACTCATAATCCAGAGGCAAAATTGTGGATATCAACCCATTATTTGTGATAAAGAATGGAAGAAAATTCTGGTTATTACTTAACAGAGAATAGGTGAGCCGACCACCAGCACCCAGATCAGAGTCAGTTGCATTAATTGATCCAATAATTGATTTAGGTTTCTGGTTTTCATACGTCCAGAACTTGACTGTGTCTTTTGGAAATTGGGGTTTTTCATCATTGACATCCATCACCTGTATAGAAAATCTGCTTTCACTGCGCAGAGGTGGGTAACCCCGGTCCTGGCAACTAATCATAATCTCATGGTGATCATTGATTTCTCTGTCAACAGCTTTCTTTATAATTATTTTATATTTCTTTGTGCCAAGACTCTGAAGTTGAAACTTATCATGGTGCAGATTACAGGTTACCTCTCCATTTGGTCCCAAATCATGGTCTGTAACTTTCACATAAGCAATAAAGCTGCCAACTTTTATATCTTCAGAAATTGTAGCCGTGTTTCCAGTAGAATCCGAGACAAAATTCACATCTATGATTGGTGCATTGTTCTGTTGGCTAATCACATTCACCAGAACCATTGCGATGGAATTGAGTGGAGGATTACCACCGTCTGTGGCTTCGATATATAATTTATATGTCAGCTTTTGCCCAACATTGAATTTTTTATGCAAGAATATCTCACCAGTTTCTGAATTCAATTGGAAATGTTCTTTTGCAACGTCCACTGTCTGAGAACTATAATGGTAAGAAATCTTACCGTTTTTTCCCAGATCTAAATCTGTGGCAGATAGTATAGCAATTGGTGTAACCTGATCATGTTCATTCTTAATAGAAACATTGTAGATATTTTGGGAAAATACAGGTGGGTTGTCATTAACATCAGTCACAGAGATTTGAACATTGAGAACAGATTGTTCAGCTGGTGAACCTCCATCTTTAGCAATCACCTGAACAAGATAAGAGTCTTTTACTTCCCGATTCAATCTTTCTTCAAGAGTTACACTTAGCTTGGATGTTCCATCCACATTCTTAGAAACGAACAATGTGAATGGTTCATCTTCATTCTTTTTCAGGTGATAACTGATCTGTGAATTTCTTACACCAACATCTTTATCAAAGGCATTGGGGATGGATCTGCGAGCTCCTTTAATCGATTCTTCAGAAAACTCAATGTCAAATTTTTGGCTGGGAAATTCCGGCTGGTGATCATTGATATCGTTGATGACTATTTTGACCTCAAAGATCTTCATAAAAGATTTTCCACGTCGAATAGCAACTTCCAGCATCTTGAAGCACTCTATATTACGTGTGCAAATTGCTTCAGCATCCAACGTCTGTGCAGTATAGAGCTTTCCTGTTTTCTTTGCAATACGGAAGAGCTGAGAAATCTCAGGGTTACTTTGCTGCATCTGACTAAATGTAATCAGATCCCGGTTATCTGAAGAGACACTGTCCATAACACGCATATCATGAGAAATATCACCGAGGTAGCTGCCAGGACTTTTACCTTCCTCGATGTAATAGGTAAGGTCGGCAGCCAAACAGGTGTGAAGAACGACAGAGACAACCACAACCTGTTGCAACATGTTCCATTCAGGTGTGTGAAGTCAAGGAGGAATTAATAATTGTTTAGTTTCCAAAGAAAAATCCAGGGCTTATGGTGATTTTATCTGGAAAATACAATAAAAAAATTAACTTTTAAAAATTAAGAAACTTTTATGGATAAAAAAAAACAATAGAATTACAATAATTTTTAAAAGACAGAAAAACAGATTAAGAGCTGTCCAACTCTTTGTCATAGAGTAAAACAAAGTTGTAGGAAATGAGATATTTTAGATAGAGTTGGACTCAGAAATCTAAGAATCAAATTATAGAGGGTTTGAAATACCAGTTAGTGTGTCAGGGTTGGGAATTAGCATCCTGAGGTTTCTTGGATTCAAAAGATTTCTTAAAGCAGAAAATGGTATTTGAATTTTTGTAGCTTGGTTAAAGAGCCAAAGCATTGAGTCAGACATACAAAGATCATGGAGTTACAGTCGGGCCTTATACTGCCTGATTTCACAAACCAATTCAGAAATACAGTTACAGGTTTACTTGTATATGATTTAGGCAATTTCAAGTGCTTATTTTTTGAAGTGCATTACAGGGAAGTTACATCTACAAATTAATCAAATCAATATTACAGTGAATTTAAATCCTAAAATGAATGATTATATTTTCTTTCTGTGTATTTTGATCTATGAATATCTAATCAGTCTGATATAAAGTACAGTATATTAGTTTAAGCTTAGGTTTTATTTGGAGTTTGATTTTTATTGTTTATCAATCTTTTTTATCATTTAACGACAAGATCAATTGTTTTATAAAAACATATTTCCTTTGTAAAAAATATTGTTTGAATAACACAGATTACACAATTTAATTCATCAACAGTATTATATGAACATAACAGAAGCACTGGAATTTGAACTCATGTATTATGATTTCAAAGTCAAGTGCTTTTATCCACTGCACCATTGGCTTCTCCCAAGGTTAAGTTGAATATTCTGAATAGCAAACTAAATCCAACAACCCTAAATTAGAGAACTGATTAAAGCAGGATCAAGACTCAAACTTCAAATCAAACCTAAACTTATATAAATATACTGCATTTTATATCGGACTGATTAGATATTCATAGATCAAAATACTTTACTAGTGACTTAGTACTGGTGTAGCATATTCAATGCAAACTGGTATGGATTGCTTGTACAATGCAGAAAAATTAACCTAAGTATTTTAGAATTTAGTAGACCTACACTTTTCTTATTTCCATCAATTCAAATATAAATGCAACAGAACCAGTTTGAATTCAGTAAATCAGATAATGCATTGAGCATGGTAAATTCAATATTTCTATATTTTACAAATTGTGCTAAATTCCTCATTGAACATAAATAAATCTAGCCAAAGCTATGAGTATTTCAAGTACAAAGGAACATAGAATAAAAATAAATTTGTACAATACACTATAGTTTCTATAAGTGTTATTTGGATTATTGTCCTCATCTTTATTATTTTGTGTCTTACTACGTTTCGACTAAATGACCCTTCAGTCTTCCTCATCTGATGTTATTATACTAACAATTTCCACTACAATATAAGCATGCACAAAACTTAATTGTGTGTTGGTACTATTTCATAATTTTTATAATTTTTATTTTTTATAAAAAATGTTTTAAAAAATAAAAAGTAAAGAGAAAAGAACAAAAAAAAAGGAAGTAAACATTTTTTGATTACCAACATAGGTAAATATCCCTAGTTAAGTACAAGTTAGAGAAAAATGTAATTGCCACAAAGTCTATTGGAGAAAATATCCCTAGTAAATATCTGCAAGTTAAAGAAAAATGCAATTGCTATGAAGAACCATTAAAATCATGATTAAATTGCACTGCATCATCCATGCGGACATATATATATGTTCTTTAGTGCTAAATCACTCAGAAAAAATAATTTTGGTCATAAATCTACGTTGAGCTTCTATATAAGCAATGATATGGAAACAGATTTACCTCCTTCTGCATCAAAAGTGTTAATAGAATTTCTATATCATTGTCCACTACACAAGAAAACTCCAGTTTTCTAAATATACATTAGTTCTTCTGATAAAGAAAATAGTGTTAAAAGTTTATAAACTCTTTTTTTTAATTTAAGTTTAAGATAAATGAATTAACATGGGCTCACCAATCTTTTTTCATTGTTGATTACTTTAAAGTGCCTACTGACAAACGTGAACATAGAAGGAAATTAACTCATATCTTTTTTTTTTCTTTTCCCCAATGTCATTATCATTTAATCTATTCTATTTCCGAATGGAAAAACAAAAACAAAAACAAACAAACAAACAAAGGCAGAAAAATGCAGAGTTTTAACATAATGGATTTCAAGGCTTGGAAAATTTCTCAAAGTACTTTTGGCACTAGTGTTGAATAGTAAAGAAGAAGCTGAATGCAAAAGAATATGCATAGTACTCATTCACTTTTTATAATGTGAGTTCATGTTTGAATTCAGCAGATAATTCATTAGCCGCCCATTGCTTGCCAGAGGGTCACACCAAGGATGCATCCATCAGCAGCTATTCAACTTGAAATAGCAAGCAAAATGAACAGAGAAAAATGCAATTGTAAAGAAATGTGTTTAAATGTGTGTGTGTATATATATATATATATATATATATAAATCTAGATATGAGTCTTGTTCCAAAAGTAATGCTTCCTATTTTTTTTACTTTTTCACCCAAATGGATCAGAGGGCATTGCAAATTGCATTTTTATGGCAATTGAACTTATAAATTCATCATCTGAAAGTTTCATTTCTCTATTGCAGATACTGATGGTGTAAAACTACCCCTGTCTAGAATGTGCTTCATTGAATTCCACCATGCAGAAAAAATTGAATTGATCAGCATCTACCCAGTCCGGTTGAATGTTTATGAAGCTAATGCCATTGATGTTAGTACAGTTAGACGGGTTTGTTAATTTTAGCGTGCCAACACAGACTTGAATGATAAAGTGCACTCAAGACACCCACATTACAAAAATAATGCCTCCTACTTTTTAACTTAAAACGTTGAAGAGCCACAAAGATGGACTGCAACAGGGAGATGAATTTTTAGGTCATAAATGCATAAGTTCAGTCATCATAAAATCATTGAAAAGGAAAACTGCATCTTGTTAATTCAAGTATGTTTCAATATATATAGCTATACTAATGAGCTGTGATTAAACAAGATGCAGTTTTTCTTTTCAATGATTTTATTTTTGAGACTCACTTAAACTATTATTTATTTGTTACACTAATAGAGATAATTCAGTAATCATAAATGCCTTTGTTTTTAATATTGAACCTGTTAGGTAAATTATTTTCTTAATCAAATACCCATGCCCATTTTAGGTTACTAAATGCACAATAATATTGAATTTATAGTTGGAGTGCTCAATATCAGTGATAGAGCATGTGTAATAAATAAGTGCAGACACACAGTCAGCGGCCCTTAGTACTGTCCGTTTCTTGCCTGTGTGCTCATCAGACCAATAGTTTGCCACACTATTCATGTTCATTCATATGTTGTTTGGAGTTTCTGTGTCTGCACTTATTTTCAATATAAACATATATATATATATATATATATTTATTAAAATCTATCATCAAAATGTTGCCTATATTTATAGTTAGAGTGCTTAATATGAGTGATGGAGCGTGAGTAGTTTATAATGTAAACACAGAGTCAAAAGCCTTTGTATATGAACTATATGCAGAGATGAGAAGAATGAAAAAAAAAAAATAAAGTGATATTTTTCAAACTTCTTTTATTCCTCCTTCCTCCCCGACTCATCCTCTTTTTCTTCTCTGCAATATTGCATGACCTACCCTAATTTTGTGGATTAAAAAAAAGGTAAAGAAAAGGTTGGAGTTTACACGCACATACTATACTCAAGATGTACTTCTACCTGGGATGTTAGTCATTTCAAAAGGCAAACTGAAACACATGCTTGGTTTATTGACACCAGTTACTCCCCCCCACACCGTTTCTTGTATGATCAGGTAGTTGAGAACATTGAACCTACATGATTCAAATTTTGTGTATACACAGGTGTATTAAAAAAAAATGCACTATCAAGACTTGTTCAGAATAAAAAGGGTTCAAGTCTTAATCTCCAACATAAACATTGTCAAATGTTATATAAGGCTGAAGCAGAGAAATGCTTGTTCTATTTTACAGGCCCTGTTGAAAGCCTAGAAAATGACACAGATTTAAAGGAAACTTATATTGTATAGCCATTATTTGGATGGTTGTACCATATCTCAAGACATTTTTGACTCTCTCTCAACTCTGTCCTTTTTGTCCACTTGGGCAGACAAAGATACAAGAAATCTACAACTTTATTATGTATGACTAAGCTACTATTGAAATAATAAACACTTTCCCTCTATAAATAATCCACGTCCTGAGTGCACTTTGTCACTTACATCTTTGTCACCACTCTGAAATCAATGAATCTATCTCCTAACTGTGCTGAAACAATTGCATCAGCTTCATAGATGTTTAACAGTCCTCAGTGAATATTGATTAGTTCAATCTTTTCTGCATGGAAGAATCCAATAACACATCATTGCTTCAGACACACGTTGCTCTCTTAGAGTCTTCATTCCATCAATATCTGCAACAAAAACATGAAACTTTCAGGTTCAGAATCATAAAAATGCAATTTTCAATCCCTCTGATCCATTTGGGCAGTACAAAAAATAGGAGGAATAACTTTTGGAAAAACCCTCATGAGTTCTTTGAGAATTTGTTTTATTGAAAAATTGATTTTTAGTGTTATCAGGTGGTACTGAGAAAAATAGAACAAAAACAATGATTAATTGATCCATTTAAAAAAAAAATAGCAGTTAAATGTTCAATGGACTAATTTTTGTTTGGATATAATTTCATGAATTTATTTTTTCGCTTTGTTTGCCTTTAGGAGAAAATGTTATTGAATCAGGTGTTCAAGTATATAAACTGATTAATAGTTATGATCACATCTTCTTTTAAACATTTTCTTTACTTTATAACTTATCTCCTCTTTCATGTATTAAAGAGACTAAGAACTGTGTATTTTAATAAGCAGACTGTTCAATATTTACCAAAACATCCCTCTCCATAAATATTTTCTTAATTTTTCTGACTTATCTCCTCTCTAATGTATTAAGGAGATTAAATACTTTATATTTTAATTTACATCTACTTTGTATTTAAATAGTTCAATATTCATCAATATATTTACTATTCTTATATATTTACTTTATTTTATAATTTGTCTTTTCTTTTAAAATACAATGGAGTTTTTATGGAGTTTTTATAAAGCTTGTCTTTTTTTTAAATTTTAATCCACAAAGTGTTTAATATTTATCATTTCACCTTCTTCTATACTAAAATATTTTCTGAATTTTTAAAAATATCTCCTCTTTTAAATATTGAATAATTTTAGACTTTTATATTTTAATCTGAAAACCATAGTGATCAATATTTACCTTACTTTTTCCATAATTCTTAAACATTTTCTCAATTTCATAACTTAGCTTTTCATTTATATATTGAATAAGATTAGGCCCTATAAATTTTAATCTATTGCATTTATTATTTATCAAATGTTTTATTCTTGAATATTTCCTAACTTATCTTCTCTTTTATAGGAGGCAAGCACAACAGCATTTTGGTTAATTAAAATCATCATCAGGGCATCTAATTGTCAATCCATATTCACAGATTTATCAAATTATTGGATGGACAACAAATGTTTCAATATGTTAATGGCTATGAATAATTTTTTTATATATATTTAAAAGAGAGAAAGAGAAATATTGTTAAATAGACAGTCTTTTGAGGGATAAAAAAAGATTAATGAATGTACAAAATATGCTAACAATAGTAGTTACACATTATTTTCAATCTGTTTATGAATTCAACTAGTTTGGCTGTTCTTCCTCATTCTCTATTTTCATCTTTTGCATCAATCTTTTTATTCAATAACCCATTAACATTACTCACGTATGAAGTCTTAATACAGAAAACTATTCTTGGCTCACATGAATATATTGGCTTTGGTTAACTGCAGGAAGTAACTTAGCCACAAGAGTCCCAGGGTGCCAAAACAATTGGTTGCATTGTCTGTCTTCCTACTTTGTGATCTGGCACTTTCATAGGAAATACCTAACTTTTTGGCCATTCCTGATGGGGGATGTATTAACCACCCTCTGATATTTTGGCAGATATCTTACTGACCACCTATAACAAGGGAATGCTAATAAGAAAGCAAACAATATTCTTAACCTCAATTATTTCTAAGTATAGAGGATTTCATTTATTCAAGTGTAGGAAAGTCCACTTTGAACAGTTGATTAGCATATGAACATTGGAACTTTAATATATGAGTCTAAATCCTAGTCTTTCTGTTATTTTCGCACTATGGTGAATACTCTCAGGAAATATATGAATTACTACATTCCTTCCAGATATGGATTGGTTGATGCGTCTATTGCTTTCAAACAATGTTTTGAGGAAAGAAAGATATTTAAAAAAAATTGATGTTCTCAGCATTAAATTACTTAGAGGTAGATATGCCATAAAATTAACCAAACAAATACAAGAAGTAGATATTTTTGTTTTTAGCAATCTCCTATTAAGCATTATTTCTGGTGTTAATTCTAATGATTCTAGCATATCTACAATCAATAATGATTTGTGAAACTTGCAGGGCATTTTTGCAAAAGCAAATGTGAATTAGAATTTCTATTACAGATTTCAACATACAGCAATACAGTGAAGATGGGGGATTTGGACTATGGAGCCATATTATACAAGTTCAAGTCCCAGTCAAAACCATTACATTTACTTTCAGCCGCATCAGGCAGATGAAGCTTGTTTAATTTGGGGGAGTAACTCATCTAGAAGAAAGGATATCACTGATTTAAAAAACCAAGGTAGATAAGATCCGTCAATTTAGAGAGAGCAATTCATCTTGGTAAAGAACAACACTAGTTTTAAAACGTCCAGGATGATAATGAGCACTAAAATTTGGCCTTGTGCTAACTTGATTTTATGCTTGACCGAGTATATATCACACATCAATACAGGTTTTAGACAACAAAGCAAAAATTAGATATAACTTGCTTGTGATGCAAGCTCAAAAAAACTTAAATATCATAAACAATAATCATGGATCGAACTGATGGAAAAAGAATAGTAAGAGTGGTTCGAGAAATAAGCCTAATTGCATAGATGGTGCTTGGGTTTGATTTGTAGATCTTCCATGAAAACAATGGCTAGTGATTCAGACACTTATGTTAATTCATTCAAATAGAATTCATGGTGTTTCAGGGTTTTTTTTAGATAAAACATTTTTTATATAAGTGAGAAACATAAACATCTGATTGTGTTGTTTTAAAATGACTGACAAAAAAAGATTTTCTTAATTTATAGAAACATCATGTATATAGGATGGAAAAAAATTTTTTTCAGAGCACAATTTGAACATTATCCATAGAATTTTATACAAAAGAACTTAAAAGTTTTCAAATTTATTGAAATAATAAATTCATGTGCACTCAAAATTTTTGCATCTGAATTCATGTTCAAAATAGTCAGTGAAGTGTTAAAATCACTGTAAGAAGTGGACTGTTTCATTGCCCTACCCATGAACATAGGCAGTAGATAAACCTGTTGAATGCATAAAACCAAGACATAGACGTCAGCTAAGATGGAAAATTTTCAAATAACTATTTTTTACCACACATAGAAAAAGCACCTTTGCTGAGAAAGAGGAAAAGAAAACTGGTGTGATAATAGAAAGGTGTGAAAGAATTGTTATATGATAGAAGTCATTTTACCTGGAAAGCAAATTCAAAAATTTATACAAAGGATGTTTTTCATCTTATTTTATTTTGTTTGTGTGTGTGCTTTTTTATCTCATTTCTAATGTCCTCAAGAAAAATGATGATAATAATAATAATAAGAAGAAGCAGAATGAAAGAGGAACTCTTATTTCCTTTTTGTGACATAAGATTAAATGAGCATCAGCTAAGTTGAGAGCTTCCTCGTTGCTGAAGGGTACAAATTGGCTAGAAAAAGAGTATTTTTTCTTCTTATGCTCTGTTACTATCCACCTCTCCTGCATTTACCCTGAAATCTATTTGAAAGAATAGAGAACTAAACAAGAGAACTAAACAGAAGTAGAAGAAAAAAAAAGAAATGGGGTAAAAAAGGAGAAAAATGAAAACATACCCCTAAAAAAATTTCATGAAAAATAAAAAATAAACAAATTATAAGAATAATCCCTAAAAGCTTTTCCTCCTCTTCAGCACAGCAGCAAGTTTTCAGCTATGACTGTCTGTCGTCTACTTGATTTATGCAATGGCGTGCTTTGAGAAAGAGAGAGAAAGACAGAGTGAGAGAGAGATTTCTCCTCCCTGATGATTTGATTTCTTGGATGGTAGATATTTAGAATTGAGCTGCTTCTTCTTATCATAAACATCTCAAATTGCATAGGAATTAGCTTATAACAACAACTATATGACTACATAAGATCTTTGTTTTAATTACTTTGAGACAGTGTGTTACAGCCCTGAACAATCATCCCCCTAATCTAAAAAGAAAAAAAAGAAAAAACTCGTCATTTAATGAAAAAAGGTAAAAAAAAAAATTGATGAAGTAGAGGAATGAAATTAAGTTTAAATAAATTAAAGTCTTTCCAACTCAAAATATTCTGAAGAAAACCGAGTTTGAATAAAACAGAGACAAAAATAAAAAAAGAAACCAAGACACTTGAAATGAACTAGGATTTTCAATTACCCTATAGAGTTCGATTAAATCATTCTGCACTCTTCATAACAAAAATAACCACAACCAAAATATCTAAATTAATTTTAAAAATAGTAAGTTATTTGTAGTCTAAGATAGGCACTAACACACATATCGAAAGTGAGCGTAAAGATGAAAAGTAAAAGACTAAAAAACTTAGACATAATAACAGATTAAAGTCTACCTTTTTTCCCGTTTGCATCTATATATTACTAGCAGTATCGTCTTGTCCTGCTCAGAGTTGCTTTAATGTTACTTTTGCACTCATTTTGATCCGTATTTTTTGTAACTCAAACATATTTTCTTTCTAAGAAAACTGCTGCAATTTTTTAAAGCTGAAAATTAGTAAACGTCAGTTATATTGTATTTTCACTTTTGGCCAAATTCCTAAGCAATGGTTTAACTATGCAACTACTTCTTTTATGACAACTTGTTAATAAAAGATGTCAATAAAAACAAAAATATTCCCAGCATTAAATGACCATAAAGGTTGATAAGTTGCTAAACAAAAAGACCAAATAAAACCAAACTATGAATTTAAGCCTCCTCTCAATTTGTTTTATTGTTTCATTTGATATTTTAAATCATCTTGACTCATCCATCTTTTGTATGCAGAACAGACATTGGGACAATGGCACATAATGACAACCAATTTCTTAATTATGCATCAATCAGTATCTCACAAATGCATAGACAACTAAATTTAAATTACCGAATGCCACTGACTATTTATCCTGTAGAAGCCTTCAGTCTACATGTGGTCTATCATTCACATTGAGCAATATCAGTCATACATAACCAATTATCATATGGAAATAAATTTTAGACTAATACCATGGGGAAAGGTATTATTAATACTTTTTAGGCAAACGACAAAAATTATATTTATGTTTTAAATGGCACACTTCTAGTAATTTTAAACCAATAACTTAATTCTGGCATGGTGTCACAGCCAAACATGACTTCCAGCAGTACGGGACTTGGGAAGTGTTCTTTCAAGGCCACGACTCAGCACATTAAGCGAAGTGTAATTCAGGCTGCAAATCAATTTCATGCTGATAAAATGAAATATCAATAAATCTATGAAAACAATATGTGCAAATGAAGCAATATTACACACAAAAAAAATTTTCTTACAAAAAATACATGCATGAGATCAATGTAAATTGTTTTTAATTTCATTCTGAATTCAAGCTACTCTAATAAAAATGAATTGCCATATTTTAGATTAGATACTATCTGAGAAAACTTTTTTATATGCATTGTTTTTTTATTGAAAATTTGGTCATTAATTACTTCTTTTTTTTTTGCTTAATGAACAGTTAGGGTTTTCTTTCCTATTATTTCTGTGATTTTATGCGCCACCTCATAATTACGTGATGCACCAATTTCTCTATGTGTACCATGTTTTGAGCATTTAAAAATGAGTCTAAAATACATTTGTTAATGTTGTTCTAATTTACTCAAAGTTATATTGAGAAAGGTTTATCACAAACACAATCTGGATGTCAGGGATGGAGCTAGGGTTAAGGACTTGATTTCTCACTACCCTTTCTCTTAAGACTTTCACTTTCATTATTGCATATAATGAAAGTGAAAGCAATGAAAATCATTTCATGACTGTTCTGAGTAACTTTCTCTTCCTCCTGACTTCTCTCTCTTTTCCTCCCAACTTCTCTCTCTCTCTTTTTTTCTGCTCCCTGTATTTCTTCCTCTTTCTCATTTCCTGTATTTTTTTCTCCCTCTATCTCTACTTCATTTTGTCTCTTTTTCTCCAGCATTTATAAGAACTGGGTTAAATGACTTCTTTTTTTCTTTCTTTTTCACCACTTTGGTGCTTTCATCCCAAATGTAGAACATAACATCTTAGCCCTTGGGATTTTTTTCAACTTATCACATTTTCTGTGTTTGTGATGATGTTGTTGCCTTGTCAATAATGTTTTGGGGTTTTGTCTAGGGGTCAGGTCAGGTTAGGTCTTTTTTCTTTTTTCCTTCTTTCCACATTTATTTTTATCATTTGAGAAAAAAGAAAGTGATCCAATTATTATTTACAGAAAAAGCAGAATCATAATATTGGATGCCTGTATTTTTCATTGGAAGTGCTTTGTAACTGTCACTGTGAATATTAAAAATGTCTAGATTTACTTTGGTTCTCTTCACCTCTCTCTTTCAATTTCCTTTTTTGGTAAATACACTTTTCTGGTAATGCCATCTTTAAAAATAAATGGGGAAGTCAACTTAGGACAGTAGATTAGCACTTGGATCATAATACCAGACTTCAAATCTCAGTTGTTCTCTGGGAAAGGTATGAGTCCCTACAAATCCCTAAAACTGGATTAAATAGTGCATCTGGTGCTATTTAAAAAACTGTGTTGATAAAAATAATTTTTATTTCATCAAAAATGATTATTCTCACCATTAAATGTCTGGAAAGGCAAAAATTTCTGTAAAATTAAAAAAACCTAACCCAACCTTTGAAAATAAATTTCTGTTTTAGATTAGACTAGAAGTACTGCCTGGCCTTGGTTAGGCGTGGTTTTGATGCATCTTTTTTTGCTGATGTTAAACTGTATCTTTTGTAGTTCCAAGTTTTTTTTATCTTTAAGAAAACTGCTGTAATTTTTTGAAAGCCAAAAGTTATTTTAGTTAACTGCAGCTATATTGACACCTCAATGACCAATGTAGAGTGGACGGATACTACGGGCTTGCAATAATACAATATTTCAAGTTTGACCAATTAGCGGCTGTTTTTCCAGCTCAAAACCGAATTGAATTTGTTCCACAGGTCTAAATACCTCATATATCAAATTTCAAGTCTCTATACTAAAATTGGCAAGTAGTTCTTAAGGTCATTTTTATATAGATACTACATATTTTAACTGAAACAAATCAATAATAATGAACATTTAACAAAAAAGTTTTTTTTTTCTTTTCATTCATTTTTAACATTCATTCTTCATTCATAAAAAAATACTTCATTTTATTTTGCTTTTATATATAATTCTCTAGTTTATAAGCCACCTTGGAAAAAATGAAGGTAAATAAAAGCCAGGATCTATTTATATACCATAACCATTATATCATTATTTTCTATTTCCCTCATTATAAATTTTTTTTAAAAATCTTTATTTATTATATTTTATAGTTCTAGGCTAACACATTCCCTACATCTTATCTCATAAATGTCTGCTTTGCCCTAGATTAATCATTTTTTCCACTGTTCTTTGGTTGCTCTTCTTTCTTTGATTTTGTGGTTGGTGAAGAAGCGATGGATTGAAGAGTATTTTAAGAAAAGGAATCAAAAAAGTTAAAACAGAAAAAAAAAGCAAAACAGTAAGAAAATTTCCTACTCTACATCTATATATTAGTTATATTATATGGTTATTTTCTCTTACTTTCATTATATTTTGAGGTTTCGGTTTTGTGTGTGTGCAGTAGTTTTTATTTCTTTTTATTACAAATATCTGTGAAAGATAGGAAAATGTCTTGTCTTTCTTCCCTTCACTCTTTCAGAGTAAAACCCATTACTCTTTATTTCTCTTATAAAACCCAAAAAAACAAAGTCCATTTCCCACTGCTAGGTTATTTTTTCAGAAAGATTAATAATTTCTGTGCCTCTTTCAGGATCCCCACCCTTACTGCTCTGATTCTCCTCCTCTTTTTTTCAAATTTAATTTCCTTCTTTGATTTTTTGGTCTTTTTTATCTTTTAATAAGTTTTATTCCTTGATATAATTTTGCACCAGTCTCTCCTGCTTTTTTTGTTTTAAATTTATAGTTTTTCAAATAGTTCTGTTTCACTTTCTTCAACAATCCCCATTCCAATCCCTCCTCCCAATACCTAGAGGTCCTTAGTTTATTATCTCTTTTAGACAACTTGAACTTTCTCTTCCTTCCTCTTCCTTACACACAATTACATTTTCCTATCAACATCTTGTATTACACTGACTGACAGATTCCCCTTTCTATTGCAAATCCAACACAACTCATCTCCCTTAAGGGTCAGGGAGGGCCAACAAAGTCCCCAATTCTTTTCACTCTCTAGTCTTGTATACAGTATAACCTTCAGTAGTTTTTTCCCTTTCTTTCTTCCTACCTTCCTTTTTCCCCTTCAGAACCTCATCACCCAGCAACTAACTTTCACTTTCTCTAACTTAACCCCAGTCTCATCTCCCAATATAGAAGGGCCTTAAATATTATCATAATAAAAGAAGAGGAAGGATAAAAAAGACTTTATGGTGATACAATGACATTTCCAGCACATAGGGAAGTTTTTTTTTCATGAAGTGAAATAAATATATGAACAATGACAGAAAATTAAGAATCATTCTTCCTTCTCCTTAAATTTATCATCTACTTTCTCTTTTTTGTTTTCTTCTGTACACATTAACCTTCTTCTTTAGATGTTGATGATATTTCCTTCATTTTCTTCTTCTCACCAAATCTAAATTTTTGAGTATTCTAAAAATAATCTTATCCATAATGTTTTAATAACACTGAATTCCATGAGGATCAATCTTAAATGACTGCAAAACATTTTATGTTATTGTATTGTCTAAAAGATAAGAAAATAAATAGAAGTCTAAATTTAAAAAAAGAAATACAAATAAAAAGTGGGAAGAGGCAACACTGTGAAAATAAAAATGACATCTCAAACAGTGGTTCTCTACCTTTTTTTTACCCCTAAAACAAAAAAACAAAAAAAAAAACAATGAAAAACCAAGACCCTTCAGTTTTTCTTGATTTTTTTGGTTTTTCATTGTTATTAGACATAAGAACAATTCTCTATTTTTCACTAATACAAATTTCAATTTAAAGGTTTTAATTATCAAAGAAATAGTATTTATTGTATAGAAGTCCCTCTTGAGTTTAGAGTGATCAAAGGGAGGTAGTTCGTTACTAATTATTACTATTGTGACACACACATGCAATATCATATTAATATATAGACAATCAAACCAGAACTCAGTAAGTAAACAAAAAAACAACTTAGGATCAATAAGTTCTGAAATAAACTACTACTTAATTAAAATGTATCAATTGCAATAGATTAACATTAGTGGTCAATGAGTTTTCTAATTTTTCTCTAGAATCAATATCACAAGATTACTATCCTGGAGCTGAAAATAATTGGTTGAGAAAAATAAGTAATTGAAAATAATGAAAAAATAACAAAATCATAATCTCAAGTAATTTGGTAACACATTTTGAATTTATAGAAAATGGTATCAAACTATAACTAGCAGTGTGACCATGTTTTGCCCAGTAATAAAAAGAAATAAGTTATTTGTATTTGCATAGATAATTACTCAATTAATATTAAAAAATTAATACAGGTGTTGAATCTTCAATAATTTTAATATTTAAACCTAGGAAAGAATGAATATTGGGAAATTTTTTCTCATGGTTAAAATCTTTATAAAGATATATTCAAAATATGTTTTAAAAGTTAGAATTTACCGTATGAGTTTTTGATGATTAAAAAAACTTGATTATTTGTATTTGACAGGAATCAAAACAAAAAACAAATACTATTTTACAGAATTTTTGACAGTGGGTGTGTAGCCTTATTACTAGTAGCTTGGGATAACATTAATTTCATTTCTTCAATTTTTCAAGCTCTTACAATTTTTATATTTGGGTGCAAAGCAAAGCATGCTTTACTTTGGTAATGAATAATTACAGAATTAAAAAAAAAAAATTCTAGATGTTTCTTTCCTTGTCCATCACAGAAAATAAAAATAAACTGCTGATAGTAAGCCCTAAGTAGGGGATTGCATAGTTTCAAACTTTTAGGAAGGGGTCACAAGTTCCAAAAGGTTGGAAACCCCTGATCTAAAGTGTTCAGACTCGTGTTCTCATCTTTAATGTTATATACAATGCATATCTTTATCTGATATTTGAGTTTGATAAATTGTATCCAATAATCAAACTCTTGTTCTCAGATTGGTATATACACAATGTTTTGTCTGAATTGAGGCTTAATGAATTCATATCATTTAAGCATTTAGATTATTTTTTATTGTCTTTAATTGCTGTAGGTATATTAATTCAACTGATGGACTGTATTACATAATTAGTTGATTGGCAAGTATCAGAATAAGAAAACTAAAAGGTACAAAATTAAAAACATTCAGTGTAAGATACCACCGTTTGGACACTTTTATTCTGTTATAGTGAACTTACCTAGCTTTGCAATAATAAACTCTTCCTCTGTAAAAGTATGAATCTAGACAATGAGTCTAGAAATTCAAATTGAACTTCAAATTGAACCGAAGTGATTAAGTAGGGAACTTTAAGTGAAACAATGCTAAACCTTATGAAGTCCTCCATAAAAAAAATCAAGACACAAGACAAAATCCTTAACATATATTCTAGTTTTAACAGAAATTTAAAAAAAAATAAAACAACATATGTGTAATACAGATCTTACCAAGCAAATGTTTATGAAAACAGATCAATTATCAAGATTTTTAAAAGGAATACACAGAGAGAAATATTACTATTGGCATACCCCAGTGGTGTAGCAACTGTTTTTGCTGCCCGGGGTGATCATAAAATTTGCCTCTACCCCACCCCTGCTGGCTGTTGATAATCTGTTAACTTTCAAAATTTCAAAAAGCCCCCAAAATATTTATTTTCATGGAACTACTATCAAGGATTTAATTTTAGATTATTGCTATTAGTCCCAGACTTTCATTGTATTACTACTCATATACATATACAGTCGTTATCAAAGAAAACCAAATATTTTTCAAAACAAAAAACATATAACTCAAATTATTTTTAAAAATTGTTAAATTAGATTAACAGGCTCTTTTTTATTTCTATTTTTTTCAAATTTTACCCCCTCAAAATGCCCGTAGCCAGCATGTGCTGCCTGGGGCAGACCACATCCCCTGCCCCTCTTGCTACGCCACTGGGATACTCAGATATTACCTATAAAATATGAATTGAAATGGACTATTTATTAAGTTTTCTATAAAAAAAAACAGACCAAAAAATACAAGTTTTATTTTATTGCATAAAACGATAAAAAATAAACAAGCGAAGGGGGGGGGGAGTGAAATAATAATTGGAAAATGTTAAGGAAAATTATGAAAACAACTTGTTTCTTAAAAACAAGTTGTAAATCAATATTGTTTCTTTTATGGAGTGTTTCCAGAAAGAAAGAAAAAAAAAGAATCAGAAATTAAAAAAATACCCTAAACCAAAAAATAAAAAACAACCCCTGATCAGATCCAACAAAGTGTAATCAAAAGTGACATTAACATATGTTTCTTTTTGTAGTAAACATTGTGGTTAGAAAAAGAAAGAGGAAGAAATACAGAAAAAAAATTGAAAAAGCAGGGAGGAGGAGGAGGAAAAAGAAAAAGTTGAAGATGCCTTTTTTTATTTGTTCATTTTTTTTTCTTTTCTTTTCTATTTTGTTTTATTTGTTTCCAAGAAGATACAAAACTAAGTGAGTTCATAGTAAAAGAAGAACAAATCTGGGAAGGGGGAATAATTTTAAAAAAGCCTGTAACCCCAAACTCATCAATGTTTCAGCATTTGCTAAAGTTGTGTAATAATGTTTTTCAGAGAATAGCAAGAACAAAAAGGAATAATAGTAATAACCTAATATGTATAATAAACACAAATCAAAATGAACACAAAAGTGAGCATCAAAAAATTCAGTCCACTGAAATTTGCATAGTACAATGATTCAGACTACGGAAATTTGCATAACACAATGGTAACCTACATTTCAAGTATTACAATTTGAATTGAGATTTGGAAAAGCGTTTACTGCTTCACAAACATAATTTAAGGTACTGCTTTCTTATATGATATTGTAATATAATGACTGTTACATACTTTCGAGAGAGCAGCGTATTCAATGAATCACGTGTTGTTCTTAGTAAAATTTATATAAAAAGATTTTATTATGAAATCTGTTAGTAGGATCGGAAAGGTCAGAAGCTGAGAGAATCTGATGGGTGACAGGACAGACAGAGAGGCCCAAAACAGCTAAGAAGGGAGCTCGCACTGAATGGCTCTAGAAATTGATTGTAAAAATACACACTGCCTGGAACAAAACACTGAGAACCAAACAGGACAGTGAATTTTATACTCCCTCTCAATGACAACTGAGAATTATTTCAATAAATAGATTTTGTCTCTTCTAAACGTTTTGTTTGACTAATTTTATTTGCAAGTTGTTTTCTATTTTATTGAGATAAAACAACGTGAAATTATTTTATGGTTCTATGGTACATAAACGATTTAGTGCCATCATGGTACAATATGCTTTCTTAACTACCTTTGTAGCAATTCCCAGACACCCATGCAAAGCTAGGCAATACTTTAGTATAGATATATAAAAGTGACTTTGTGTGTCTGAGGAATAGTTTCTACAAAACTAATTTGCCAATTTTTGTTCTAGAGATTCAAAATGTAGGGTATTTTGATCTGTGGAACAAATTTGATTTGGTTTTCAGCAAGAAAAATGTCCACTAAGGAGTCAAACGTGAAAAATTTTATCATTTTGGGCCCATAGCATCCATTTTGTAGGGACTACATTGGTCATTAGGATGTCAATAAAAATAATTTTTGGCTTTCATAAAATTATGGCATTAATTTCCAGGTGTAAAAAAAAAAAGTGGGACAGTTTTTAGCAGTTGTCGGCAAAGTCTCAGGCCAACAACATCATTCAAAATAAAATAAAGATTTGAAAATCCCACCTCTGTGTCTTTGGTTTGGTGACCACCTTTGGTTCCACACACCAACTGAAGACCAGTAGGATGAGGAACGTCCAGACTCTCAACAACTTTGAAGGTCCAGACAAAAAGAACCAAAAAAAAACATCTTCCAACTGATTAACCAAATGGAGTGTGGGTTTTGCATCAGAGTGTTATTTTCCTAGACGGATGGTCTAATGAAATCTATGGTTCCAGCTCTCTGAGTTGGTTTACTCTGCGCCTATATATATTTACTTATTCAGACAAGTTTCATTAAAAAGAATTTTAATTTTCGTTTTTAATATTTTTAATTCAATTTTTTCTTGTTTTCGAACAAGAGACTTAGAGTGTCTTAATATAATTTCTACTAAGTCTCTTGTTAGAAAACAAGAAAAAATCAAATTAAAAATATTAAAAAGAAAAATTCTCTTTAATGATACTTGTCTGAATAATGATATTCTGCCTAAATATACAAAATATATATATTTATATAAACTATATTTTGGCAGTAAGTTATCTTTTAGGTATGTTGTTTCAAAAATTATGAAGCAATATGGAAAAAAATGAGTTGATATTAAAAAATGTATACTTTGTGAATATTATACACTAAATAGACCTATCATTAAACTATATTGGCAGACTTAGTTAGAAAGCAGTCTAACCAACCAGTTTTCCTAACAAGGGAACCGTGTGTATTTTCTTAATTATCTTTTGGGGGCAAATGGAATAATGCCAGAACAGTAGAAATAACTTTTTATTCAATGATTTCTACATAGTTGGACCCTTTTTTTAACCTTACCAAACCTCCACACAAATTTTTTCTTCCCCAATTTAATTTTCATATTATATATTCTTGTTTATTATCAACAGACAAAAGTTGCATTTTAAAATTTAGCAGAAAAAGCCCAACAAAATGCCTAAAAATATTGATATAATCTAACACTAAAAATAAATTTGATTTAATTTTTTCTAACTTAAAAAAATTCCACTAAATTCTTAAATGCCACTTTAATTTTCAAAAAATTCATTCTGTTAAAATATTTTTCAACTGGTACTGTATATCATATAAAAATTATATATCCTTGTCTATTATCAACAGATAAAAGATAATATTTTGTCAAAAGTCTGTGTAGAGTTAGAAGATGAAGAAAACTAATGAGAACGAGAGACAAAAAACTAATAAAATAAGAAGGAATAAAGAATAAGCATAATTGAATAAAAAAACAACAAATATATATATATATACATATATATAAAGATAGATGGAGAGATAGATATAAAATCAAATTGCAAACTGTAGATGGACCATTTCACCTTCATTAAGGCTCATCATTACAGTTTATGTCAATAGACCTACTGTCAGTGAGTGGTGAACTCTGAACTACTGGCATTTCAGTGAAGAGTCGGAACTACGTCGCCAGCCACTGGCTAGTCTGTGATAATGCCACAACAGTATTAATAGTTATGTAAGATTCGTGTAAAATTCCTTACAAACAGATAATAATACCAAACAAAATCCTCAGATTTACAGAGATCGAATCAAGCCAATCATTGGTTATCTCTCTATTGCTAACTCTTTTACGCACACACATGCACACATACACACACACTATCATCTTCATGCCACCCTCAAAAATAGTTCTTTCCTCTCCTTCGCCTTTGAAATGTATGATAGCATTCATATTGAAGTGTCCAGGAGTTTGGTAATTTGTTTGATGGGCACTTCTTTTAATGTGCAATTTTTTTTATTAGTCACAGTTGATACACATTTAGGATATTTTAGGTTCAAAAGGACAATGGTTTAATGTCTGATATGATTTCTTGATGAATGTTAGAATAAACATTTTGAAGGTGAATTACAAATGTAAAACGAGTTCTGTATAGAAAGTATCCTGTCATTTGATATCAACAAAATGTAATAAAATATCTGGCTGAGAAAAGCCATTGAATATGAACAAAAAATATTATTACAAGGATAATACTTTAGCTGTCTTTCAAAGTAATCTCTCTATAACCAATTCATTCATTAATGTGTTTCAATTCAATTTTTCAAAACTTTCAAAACTAGCTTTATTTTTCATTTTTGAAGATTAAAACAAAAGGTGGAAAGCACATAAATCTTTAAAATCATTTAATGCTGGAATTATTCGTATTGGATATAGTTTCTTTGTTTAATGGCACATCAACCTTTACAGGCATTAAATTCTAAATTTTTAGATTAAATCTGTTTTACAATTCTTACAATTCCAACATTACAGTCATCCAATTCTGGAATTACCCTCGTTGAGCTGGGTTTCCTTTTTTAATTGTACATTAACCTTTATAATAATTTATTGTGATAACTATTTTATTGTGTTTGTAACATTGTTTCACAGCATATCAACTATTACTGTTATTTAATGCAGAAGTCAGACCAAAATGATTGTTATTTACTTATAGATGTAAGGCATTATGTCATTATTATTGAATAAAAAGATTGTCATTATGTTTATATATAATAAATATTTCAATATACTCATCAATAGCCAGAGAATTAGTTGACCAAAATGCGGTGGAACAGCAACTATAAGATGTACAGATCTATCGTCTTTTCTGCAATTTATGACCAAACAAAGATGGTATATCTACAGTCATTTCTACTTCTTACCTAAAACAACCAAAAATAAATTGGATAGACTACCAAAGATATACTGAATACTAAAATTACCTGATTCTAACATGGTAATAAATCATTTCATGAGTTTAAATTAAAATAATTTTAATTTATCAATTTGAACTTAATAGTACTAGTACCGATGAATTTATTATTTATAATCCATTTATATTAAATTGTAGGGTGGTGAAATTAGAGGAATGGTAGAAGCTTGGACTTTGGAATCGAATTATATGAGTTGAAATCCCAGTAAGAACCATTTCATTCGCTTTCAGCTGCATGGCAGTTAAGGCTCATAAACTCAGCAGGGTAATTTCTCTAGGTGTAAGGTTAAAACTGATTTAAAAAAACCAAGTAGATGAGCCCCGTCAAGTCTATAAACTCCTCTTGGTGAAGGACAACACTGGTTCCAAAACCCCAGGTAGATCAGACCTGTTAACTCAATTAAAGTAACTCATTTAGGTGAATGAAAACACTGATTACAAAAAAGTCTGGGGATCAAAGGAGCCCATAAAACTGGCCTTGATTTAACTTGGTTTGGTGCTCGACCAAGTATATATCATATGATTAAAAAGATATTTAAGATATGAACCAATACTGAAATGTTTTTGTGGTGTTAAATACAAATGGTCAAATTTGTTTAGTTTAAACGTCAGTTAGCAAGCAGAGATTTAATAAGCAAATGAGTATTCTTGTATCAAATATCAAGAAATAATAAAAATCCTTGCTTGGATATCTGTTGAGCAATCAAAAACCCTATTGCTATATATTTGCTAATTTGCTTAGGACCCATTATAGTAAAGAATTTTAATAGAGATCCATATTTGACCCCATTGACCAATAACCTTTTTTTAATGGTAATTTTTACAGAATTGAACAAAAATTAATCAAAAGGGTCTATATAAATTATAAATAGATCTTACTAAGCTTTCCTTAAAGAAAAAAAAATGGAGAAACTGATTAAACAGATGCGTAATTTTTAATTAAATGTCTAGAAGAACAAATTTCTTTATTGTGCTTCCTATGACAGTTATAAATTAGAAATCTGTTTTAAAATCAGGGTAGTTATGAAAGATCCCTATAACCAATTTTCTGATACATATTTCAAGCCCTGTTCCTAATAGCATGTGTCATTGTTCCTACTGAGCAAGAACTTAGCAGAGCTGGAGATCTCCAACATTTTAGATCATTAAAATCTTCCATAATTATAGAAGTCTGTAATCTTACTCTTTCTAATCAGATAGTCTTTGGTACAACTATCAATTTGTAGAAAAAAGAAAAAAAAAGTTCTTGAAACTCATCTCATAGCTGCAAATTACAAAATAAGTTACTTTCAATAAAAAATATTTCACTATCATCAAACTTGGGTGAAAACCCAGGAGCCCCACCCAGAAGGCATTACATTTTTTCAACTGCTTCATAATGAAAACTCTTTATACCCAGACTTGAAACAAAGTAACTTTCCAAGAACAAATTATTGGACTTTAGTTAGATACATGAATTACTTGCTTCAATAGTTAAGTACCATCAGTAAACCAGAAATAAAATAATTATGTTGGTGTATATTTACCACTTAAATTTGGAATAAATGAGTATTTTTAAGTATTCTCTAACTTATAAATGAATAAAAATTTAAATGCAAATCACATCCTTTCTGCATCACCATATTTTTTTTACAATAAAAACACTGTCACCCTGAAGATGAAAGCTTAACTTACATTTGTGATATTTCTGAATATTTATTGATTTTATCTTTGACATAATATCATATATAAGAAGCTTTGATATTTCAATATTTTTCAATATATCTTGTCTGATTCACTTATCTCTCTTATGTATATATGAGGGTAAATCAAAAAGTTCTAAGACAAATTGAAAAGAAAAACTTTATTTATGGAAGTTGCAAAATTATTTTTCCATATAAGATCCACCTAAGTCAATACACTCCATCAAGAAATTTCTTCTTGATAAAATTTTGTTGCACTATTTTCACTTAGATTGAGTTTCTGTCTTTTGTCTTAGAACTTTGTGATTTCCCCTCGTATATGTATATATATATATATATATATATATCAGAAATCAGATGAACAAGAATTTGTTTTATACATGCACACACATGTATGTGTTTGTGTGTACATTCAACAGCAGTTTTTGAAGGTTAACACACACACATCTATATTGTCTATAAAAATTATGTAAAGAAATTATAATTAACTAGCTGTACCCTGCCACGCGTTGCTGTGGCTGGCCTGGCTGGGTAGGCTAGTTTCATCCTTTTGACCCTTATG
>JAYKTE010699203.1:0-17650 GCA_036873565.1 Xipholeptos notoides
TTAGGTATTATATATAGATATATATATATATATATATATATAATGATAATAATCAAAACATACATCTGATGAAGAGTTAAGGATTAACTTGAAATATTATGTAACCTAAATTCTTTTTTAAATAATGCTTCTTAAACCAAAAGGCTGTAATTCATTTATTATCATTTTATATTCTTTATTTAATTTTCTTTTTTTTATTTATATTTCATTAATTTTTAGTTAATTATTTTTTCCAATTTTTTTTTACTTTGTCTCACTCGGCCAGAGAATTAAAATCATATATGACACTATGACACACCCAAATTAAATTTTACATTTATTTATCTTTTAATTATTGAGGGAAACCAATTTGAATAAATGCCTTATACCAACTTTTACATATCCGTGAAACTTTAAATAGATCAAGTTAGTAAAACGATTGCTATAACTATCAACTTGTACGCCCCAAAATGGAATCATCTTCCTA
Source organism: Xipholeptos notoides (assembly GCA_036873565.1). Classification (NCBI taxonomy): domain Eukaryota; kingdom Metazoa; phylum Mollusca; class Cephalopoda; family Idiosepiidae; genus Xipholeptos; species Xipholeptos notoides. The sequence goes on from JAYKTE010699203.1 coordinate 467, forward strand.
GTGACTCAGCCAAGACTTCACCCATTCGACCCCTCCCATTTTAATAAATTACGTTTGGACATGCAACCAGTTTTCAAGTCGAGACTCATTAGCTCTTTTTTCTGGCATGTACCCCAGTTTACTTCACACTTTAACAAGAAAAATCAAGATATTGCCTGTGGAGATAGAAAACTTAGAACATAGTAGATAAGGAAAATGAAGCAACTTCACACTCAAGTGATCATTAGAATATTCAACTTAAAAGCTGTTGTCATTAAGTTGGTTTTCTTGTTGCATTCTGGCTTTGAACTGAAATCTTGAAAAAGCATTAATCTGTTATTTGGATCTTAGACAGAATTGCACCACAGAAAAATCAAGGAATTCAAAGTGAAATATATCCCTTTGACATTGCCTTAAATCTCTCTCTATTACTAAGACGAGAGCCACTATATTTTTGTTAGTTATACTTCTTTGATTTTTAACCATCTCATAACTTATGTACAGTTTTTTAGCCAATTTCTAGGTTTATCATAGCTGTTAATTTCTGTGTAGTACAAATTGTCACTGTTAATTCTCGTGTAGTACAAATCATCTCAGTTGATAAATTTCAGGAAGCTAAATTTTTAATCTGTATGTTTTTTTAATAAGTTTATTAAAAATTATTATTTTGGGCATTAAATGATCAAAAACCTAAAAAGATCATTAACTAAGCAATTTCATTTTCAATACCTATTTATTGTAACATTGTAGCAATAAGAATTTTGATAAAGTAAATATATTTTTAATATAACAATAAAGAAGAGTTTAAAAGTCCAAATAATCTAAAGTTTAGGGTTTAAAGTTATATCCAGGTAATGCAAAAAAAATCACGAGAAAAGAAAGACAAAAAAAAAAGGACAGAAAAAAATAAAAGCACAAAAAAATGTTCAGAAAAAACCACAAAAAATCAGAAAAAAAATTAAAGAGGAAAAAATAAATATTAATTGTTTTAAAACACAAAGAAAAAAATTGTAAATTCTTTTTTAAATACAAAAGAAAACAGATAAAAATATTTAATTAAAAGGGAAAAAAATGGGGAAAAACAGTTAAGAATTTTTTTTGAAAAACATATTTTTTTTATTTAAAAAAAATCAAAACACAGAAAACAACCCACAAAGATAAAAATTCAATTTCTTTATAGGGATTTAAGACACTAGATTTATTCAACTTAAATAAACGGAAACAATAATATAAAAAATAAATGAATAAATGAAGGAAGAGAAAAAGATTTTTGTTAATAATAGCATTTATTTGTGGAGGGGAACTCTCCAAAAGTGGGCAGGAAAACACATATTTCCAATATGGAAGCATATCAATCAATGATTCATGACTTGCAAAATCTACTTAACCCTTATTGATTGTGTCCCGTTCTTGAGCCTGTTTCAGTCCTGACCTTGTCTTTCAAACATTCCCAACTCTACAAAAATTCAGAAATGGTTAGGGGTAAGGTCCCCCTGATTCATAGCTATTTTGTAAAGGCAAAAGGTCCCTAATTCTAATCTTCTCCACCCACCATTTGTTTTTTTGGAAGTTTCTTTTTATTTTTTAAAAATTTCCAATTCATTTTGACAGACAGATAATTAAAAAACAAAAACAATGCAAAAAATGAAAAGATTTATTTATATTAAAAATTAATCGAAACACCACATTATGAAAAATCTAGCATTAATTAGAAATTTGGTCAAACCCTATTTTTATTGAAAAACAAAAAGAACCTACATGCATTATATTTATGTGGTCTATTCAATAATGATGGGAAACCAGGCTATGTTTTTATCACTGACAATTTATATTATGATTTACTCTAAACATCAGATGATCACCATAAGAACAAAACTGACTCAACCTAATTCTCAGGAAAGAAGTTGTTTATCCTAAAGTAGTGGATTTATTTGTCTGCCTGTCTGCCTGTGAAACTGTCTCTACCAAATTACTCTGCCAATTTTTGACCTATAGACTTTAAATTCGATATGTAGAGAAAGACCTGGGGAAATTTTTTTAATTTGTTGTGCTGCAAATTTAGCTGCTAAGTGGAAAGATTTGACCATTGTTGTCTCTACCAAACTATTCTGCGAACTTTCAGGAAAGACTTGAAATTTGATTTATGGGGTTTTCTGACCTCAAAAACAATTTAGAATTACAAAAAACAGATCAAATGGAATACAAAAGTGAGCATTGAAACATTCATACCACTAAAATTTGCATAGCACAATAATTTAAACCAGTGAAATTTGTATAGCACAATGGCAAACATATATTTCAAGGATTACTATTTGAATCGGCATTTGGAAGAGTGTTTACCACTTAACGAACATAATTTATTTTTTATATAATAAGCTTTCCTATATAATAGGCTACCTTAATTAGCTTAATAGCAAATCCCTGGCACCCAAGCAAGGCTGGCCAATATTTCTAATGTCTACAAAAATTAGCAAAAGAAGTGTGATTCCAAGTGTAGACTGTTTTTAAAAGGCAGATTATATAATACTTTAGAAAGTAGTTTTGAAGAACTACTGTATTCAGGTATTAGTTTTTATCACAGATAGCCCACCATGAGTAAAATAAGCGCATCAATCTATGAATCCTTTAACTTAGAGAATGCACTCAGTAATATTTTTAAACTTCTGGAGAATCATATTAGCAGGTATTGTGTTTAGAAGTTTTTTAGATACTTGAGAAAGACTGTATTCACAGTCCAGGCTATACACAACCATCAAACTAATTAGATTTATGTAGTAAATAAAAAAGATAAATTGAAGCATTGTTAGGGCAGAATTTTACCAGAAACAATCCATGGCTCATGTAAGTACTCATGTAAGTACTAACAAAAATGAGACTTGTAGTTGACACCAGAAAAAAAAAATATATATATATATATAATATATATATATATGTGTGTGTGTGTGTGTGTGTGCATATCTGTTCTGTCTCTAAATATTAGAGAAGATGAAAGTGATATGCCAATTTGGCTGACAAGGATTGATTTGCTCTGACTATTACTGCATCGGCCAAGATTTGAAGGGGTTACTGGAGGCATAGTGGGAGTTGAAACGATTGGCAGTGGGGGTGATGGATGCATTAACACTTAGCGACGCCCCTAGTGACTCAGCATGGGGTTATTTACAGATAATATTGTAGTAATACAAAATATATAATTTTAATGCCTACCACACAAGGTGGGGGTTAAATAGATGAGTGTTTGGGAGTATGTGTGGATTATGTATGAGTTTTGTTTTCTTTAGTTTTTTTAAAAAACTATCAGAGTGAGACAGAGTGGGGGAAAACTTTGACAATTATTGACTAAGTCTAAATAAAGATACATATAAAGACATAAATGGAGTAAAGAAAATATGTAAAAATATCAGGACGGAGATTTATTCAGAAAAATGCTGGCGCAGGTTTTGACATAGAAACTCTCATACAGTTTATTTCAGGATGAGATGAAGGTTTCACATAAAATATGCATAAAAATATAAACTGAGTGATGAAAATATGCAAAAATCGCAGTATGGAGATCTGTTCAGAAAAATGACATGTATTTTGATAAGGAAACTTTCATAAGTATATATTCCATTTTAGGATAAGATGAAAGTTTAGAGAAAATATGTATAAAAATATAAATTGAGTGATGAAAATAAGTAAAAATATCAGGATGGAGATTTATTCAGAAAAACGCTGACATGTGTTTTGATATAGAAACCTTTTGTATATCACTGACAAAACTGAAATCAATATTTGCAGAATTAAAATTCGTTTGTCAAATTTTCATATTTTCAAGAGAGGTCAGATTGTTATTGTTGCTTCGAATTTTCAAAAATAATTTGACCTGCCTAGAATTTGACAAAATTTTATTAAAATTTTTTTGCAAGTATTGATTTTAGTTTTGTCAGTGATATATGAAAGTTTTTATGTCAAAATACCTATCTACTGTTCCCAGTAAACTTCTCTTTGATAAACAATAAGCTTTCCTAATAAATATATATTATTTAACTATAATCCAATTCACATAGCAGTAAGCTAGAGTTAGGATGACTACATTTTTATAAGTTTTTTACTGCAAAAGTAATGTCCAATTTAATAATTTTTACTCTCTGTAGATAGCCTTGGTTGTAACAGAACCATTTTCAGAAATAAGAATTTCAATTGGTTGGAATCAAGTTTCTTTGGATGACGTGTCTTTGTCTTATCTTTTAAAATGAAATCGCCACCTCAGAAATGGAGAAAACCATCACCTACAACTTCTATCATTCACTAAATCATTCCCATAAATACTTTGAATACATTTTGCTGTTCTACTTGCATTAACACCTTCGTGAAGGAGTACATAAGAAATGTTTTGGTCTATGTAAATCATTTCTTATGCACTAAGAAATGTTTTACTCTACATAAAACATTTCTTATGTACTCCTTAGATGGGACAAACATGGTTACCAACATTTTTTTAAGAATATCAATGGAATAACAATAATCTGAAAGAAAATCTTTTAGTTTAGTCGAAGATATACATTAAAATCTTTAACATTTGTCCTAAAATTTAGACATTACTTTTGCAAAAACCCTGATAGTTTAGTCACAGAAATATATCACAACTAAAAAACAATGTAAATTGTCAATGAATACAATCTTGAAAATCCACCCTAAAATTCAGATTAATTTTGCACCAATTTGATAAAATGTTTGTCTTAGTTATTCTATGCCCCTTTTTTTTAGGACACAACAATATATATAACAGCAAACAGCTGTTTAATATTCATTGCTTCTCATCATTACAGTGTATGCCAATGTAGCTTCTCTTAGCCATGACCAAAACCCTGACTCTATCACTGTCAGTCATCTACCCTACTATATTATCTATAAATAAAGAAATTTATAATGTGAAAATATATTCCAATAAAATATTTAAAAATTGAACAACAAATTGGATGTATTAATAATGTCAAACATGAGTTACAAACACTGGACAGCTGTTTCGTTCACAATCTGAACTCTTATATTATTGATTTGACTCCACTTTCAGTATCTTTGTGTATACTACTGAGTAAAGATTATGCAATATTTAAAGGTAAAATTTATTGATTTATTTTAAAAACATGTTAATAGATTAAATTACTTCGTTTTGTTAATTAATGTGTACTATTTAGTTTGAAATGAATTATATGTGAAAAAAGAATGCACGATCTAAAAGTAGAATTTATTAAATTATTTCTTAAAACTTATGTTAACTGGCATATACACTAATGTGTGCATGTATGTATATATATATATATATATATATGCACACACACATATTTACATGTGTGTGTGTGTGGTAGAATGAGTTTAAGTCTAATGAATCATCTTTTCATCACTAAAGAGGCTTTCAATGCAGTAAAAAAAAATAGTTGGAGGGTGGAGAGGGTCGGAAAAAAGGCGAAAGGGTAAAGAACGAAAGACGATATGATTCATCGTGTACAGATATTCGATCATTTTGTTTATTTTCCTTAAACGGGGAGGACGGAACACTAAAAAGTTGTTTATCACTTCGTTTACTAAACAACAACTCTTTTCGATGCATAAGTAAATACACACATAAGTATATTCAGTATAAGTATGCAAAGTTTCGTATAAATGCAAAGTTTCATATAAATATAGATACATACACACACACACACATATATATATATAAACATATGCATACATCCACATGTATATATATCCACACGCATATATCATACATACATATATATACAGGCATACATATGTGCTTGCATATATGTATATACATATGTACATACACACACACACACACAAAAAAACGCATGTATGATGATTGCTGTGTCGTTACAGATGATTGCCATCTAAAGATTTATGTTTCATATTGCGTAGCCCCCCAATGTTTTCTCAGGTTACTTTGAAGGCCGGCAGCTGCTTTACAAGGATGATGACAGACATGACAAACAAAAGTCAAAATCTTAACAGGGTTGAATTAGTAATACTGTCTTTGTGCACAGCCATACACCTGTTCAGTCCAGATGCAGACATGCATTCCTTACTGCATGTGACATGTATTGTGCCAACCACATCGCTGCAGAAAATTGGATGATGATGGTCTGTCAATGTGAGATTTCAGATGGTACGCATACTCTGCCATGGAAAGGAGAACACACTTTTACATGTATCACAGATCCAATACTCATACATATACACACACATGTACACACACTTACACATACATTTATGCATACACCCAAATACACACACACTGACGTGCCCTTCAGCATTCTTCAGGTAATTCTCTAATGAGAGAACATTTATATCAGATGGGAATTTGATTACTACTTCATATCTATGTCAATCCCTTTCATCCAAATATCTATCAATATCTCTTTCCATATCTATTTTTAATCTGAACCCAGTCGTTGCTGTATACTGCTTCATTGACATTGAATAGACTCACACAAACTAAAGCATGAGAAGGATGAGGAATTGTAGAAGCTTGGACTCTCGAATCGTATTATATGAATTCAAATTCAAGTCAAAACCATTATGTTCCTTTACATCTGTCTCAAGGAAAGTAACTTATCTCAGTAACTTAGGAGTGTAACTCATCTAGTTGTAATTTCAACACTAATTCAAGAAAACTAGATAAATAAAACCCATCAATTCAAGGACAGTAATTCATCTAAGTGAAGGACAAGACTGATTAAAAAAAAACGGGGTAGATGAGACCCGTCAACTCAATCAAAGTAACTCATCAAGGTGAAGCACATTGCTGATTAACAAAAAAAACCCACATAAATGAGGCTCGTCAACTTGATGAGAGTAACTCATCTAGATGAAGGACAACACTGATTAAAGAAAACCAGATAGATGAGACCCGTAAACTCAATGAGAGTAACTCATCCCAGTGAAGGACTATGTTCATTCAAAAAAGTTGGGGACTATCATGACCACATAAAACTGGCCTTGTGCCCAACTTGTTTTGGTGCTCGATTATATAATATATAATATACCAAAGCATGCATACATTCCACCACAACCAGGAAAAGTCAACTCACATTACAAAACGAGCTCCTAGACAGAAAGTATAAAAGAGCTAAAACAAAACCCTCTCTTTTTTCCTTCCTACTCCAAAAAAAAAAGTGGGAGGGGGGGAACTGCAACTGATTTTCTTGACTCCTTATGGGGAGTGATTGTCAGAGATTTGTGAAATGTCCCAAAAGACAAAATGCAGTGGTAAACCTGACAGAGAAACAAATTACTTGGAATTCCCTTGACTTACCAATTCCAGCACTACTTCATTATATGCACATGTGCACAGATAAGCAGTCATTCACTTAAAAATACAAATACGTTGGTATTGGGAATCCTTGAGATGATTGATTTGTTTAACGGCATATCAACCATTATAGGTCATTTAATGTCAGATTCTCTTTGGGTATTGGTATATGAGTTTTATAAGGGGGAACTTTTTCTTTGGAAAGGGTTTTAGATATATATTGATCAATGGTGTAGATTATCTTTTACAGAATAGGGAGGTTTAGATTTTGGTGTACAGTCTTATTTCTTTTAAGAATTATGGGATTTTGTTTGGGTTGATATTGTTGAATAGGTCTTTCAAGTCGTTAGCCTAGTAATGTTTTGATTGGGTTGATTTAAAATCATAGCAGTTGATCAGTATATGTTTCACTGTGAATGGTTCTTGTCAAGTGATGCATGTCAGATGATTTTCATTTTTTAGGAGATGGAAATGAGTAATATGGGTATGTCCTATCCTGAGTCTGGTTAGTATTACTACTTCTTTCCTTATTTTCCGGAATCCTGGATACGATTCACCAATGTTAGGGTGGGTATTTTGAAGTTTTTTTTTTGTTTGGTTGTTCCATATTTCTTACCATTTATTTCTAATAAACTTGATGGTTTGAGGTCTGTGAGATAGATTTTGAGGTGAGAAATGTTTAGGTGTAGAGATTTTTTTGCTGCTTTGTCAGCTTTTTTATTGCCAGGAATGCCAATATGACAGGGGATCCAGCAGAGTATAATGCTTTTGTTTTTGGATAGTTGGTTTATTCTATGTAAGAGTTTAATAATTAATGGGTTTGTCGGTTTTTGGTTTAATAAGAATAAAAGTCTGAAAAAATGATGAACTTGTTAGATTGGTTTACTGTGATGATATCTAGGGCTAAATTGATAGCCAGGATTTCTGCACCATAGATTGAGGCATTGTTTGGGATTCGTCATTGTAGTTTTGTGTTGTTGAGTATGGCAGCACATCCTACTTTGAACTTGTTTTTGGATCCATCAGTATATGTGTGTAGGTAGTCAGGGAAATCATTTATGATGGAGTCAGTTTTCTCTTGGAGAGTGATTGGATTGGTTTTTGTTTTGGGATCTTTAGCTAGGTCTAATAGAATTCTTGAAGGTTTTTGTAGTCATGGGGGAGTTCTTGAAGTGATAGATTTGTGTATGTGGTTAATGTTTATTTGTGTTTCAGAGAGGAGTTCTTTTATGCAAAGGCTGGAGGGTTTAATAATGTTTTCTTTTAGGTTGAGGGGTAGGTTGAATTGAGATTCAAAGATAGTTTTGTGAGCAGGGTTTGAGATGAGGCTTGATAATTTGTGCATCAAATTTTTGGAGTTTTAGCCTCATCTTTATTATTGTTTTCTTTGTATCAGAATCCTTGAGATAAAGCTTCATAATATGTGTATCAAATTTACTAACTATTATCCTCATGTTTATTATTGTTATTTCTGCACTGAAATTCTTAAGATGAAGCTTGATAATTTGCATATTGAAATAATAAAGATGAGGACAATAATACACAAATTATCAAGGCTATTGTGATGATGACAATAATAAGAATGAGGACAATACTCTGGAAATTCGGCACACAAATTATCTAGGATCATCTCAAGGATTCTTATATGAAGATGACAATAATAAAGATGAGGATAATAGACTGCAATGTTGATACTCTAATATGTTGAATAATGATAAAATCATACTTGTAAACAACCAATAGCCATCATTTGCTGATATACTCCCACTCTTATATATACAAATTTTTCTATGTGTTTTACAAGTTCAAACTCTATATGAAAGATGTGAATACAGTTTAGTTTCATGCACAGGATGCCTATTTGAGAGATTTTTACCCTCTGCTGAGGTGCAGTTGGCATATTCTAAATCCATACTGTTGCAAGGCAAACCACAGCTTCAGTATAATGAAAGTGTGCACATAAATTACAGAAAGAACTAAGAAATAAGTCTAAAGAAGACCATGTAATTAATGGTGTGTATTAAATGGATTCAAGAAAAAGGAAGGAAAAACCGCGAGAAAGAGAAAGAAAAGGGAAGAGTTGTTCGTGATCAGCTGTTCACTGTTGTCCATCAAGACAAACAAAATTCTGGTGAAGGACTCAGAGGAGGGGGAAGAGGAAGAAAGAGCAAGCAACCCTCACAATATCAAGTTTATATAATGAGAAATTAACACAGGAAGACTGCCATAAAACTACAGAGTAAAAATGCTAGTCTGATATGAAATGCCTTTACAGTTTAGGGGTGTTTACGATCCTGGACAAACATGGGGTGGAGATTAGACAAGACATATTGAGGTATGGGCAAAAAAGCTTCGAGGATAGCATTGCTTTATTTAACGTCATGTCATTCTTTATAGGATATGCGCCCAAAGGTCTATATCCCTTTAGATTTTTCATTCTGTGACCTATATTTAGGATGAAAGAAAAAAATAGGCAAACAAATGCCAATACTCCCCTGAATATCATCCAATAGGCAGTGAGCATTAGGGTCTATATCATCTAGATTTTTTATTCTGTGACTTACGCTTTGAGTGGACTAAAAATAAGCAAACAAATGCCAATACTCCCTTGAACATCATAGAAGTTGTGGGCCCTAAGGTCTATATTCCTCTAGATTTTTGATTCTGTTACTTACACTTAAGGTGGAAGAAAAGAAAAAGCAAATATATGGCAATATTGAAATTAAACTATTTTTCCCAAGCGCAGATGCTGCACATTTTTGAAAATTAAATAATAACAACACAAGTTTTGATATAATCATCATTGATGGCAGTGAATATTTTGACAGTGAATTAAAACTGAATAGTAATTGGTCAGATTTTGGGACAAAGCTAGCCTAAATTTCAGCATGCAATTAATATTCAAATAACAAATTAATTAATGTAACTAAATTTCCCTTGGGAAAAATTAATTTTGATTCTATACACAATTTGGACTTTGGAATGAGAATACTCAAGTTCAAATTCTAGTCTTTTTGCTTATATTCACTTATGGGAAGGTATGAGCCTCCTTATCCCTCCAGGTATGGATAAAAATGATGCAACATTTGAATAGGCTAAAAATAAAAATAAAAAGATAATAAATCTAATGTCTTCAGTTAATGAGTGACAGGATACATAAAAAAACAAAAGAGACAGCTGAAAGTGAATGTAATGGCTTTGAACTTGTGTAATACGATTCCAGAGTGCAAGCTTTTACTAACCTCTCTGCCTACGCTCTTATAGAAAATATTCAATTTGGAAGACTTTGAACAAACAGATCTTTTCTCTTAATAGATTATATTTGTTTGTGTTTCACGGCATATCAACATTTTTAGGTCATTTTAATGGCACACAGTTTATTGAATAACACAATATGCACTATTTAATCTATAGCTAGAGGGAATTTGGGGATCCATGCCTTTAATAAAGGTATTAGTCCGAATGTGAATATAAAAGAAACAACTGGAATTCGAACTTTCGTATTACAATTCCAATGTCTGACTGCCTATCTACTTCCCCAAGTGAACCTGCCCTTAATACATTAAGGATTTAAGAAATATTAAATTTAATTTTAAGTCATATTTCATTGAAATGAGGAGTAGACTCAAATTTTGGAGTTGGCAGATATATTAGTTAAATGTATGCTGTTATTTAAATTGAAATTGCTCTAGCCCATCTTGATATCAACCATTAATAAGATTCATTTTTTATTTTTAATTACTAAACAAGAAAAAAATTCTCTTTTTCTTGTTTCCTTTTCTTTTTTATTAATTTTGTGTTTGTTTGCTTTTAAGATTTCCTTAAAATAATTTAACGCAACAATTCCGAACTGATTTATAATTAGTGAAAAAAAGAAGTTAAGAGAAGAAAACTTGGATGTTTTTTGCTTTTTTTTTTACATCTTTGGCTGTTCACTGATTCAATTAGCAGTTACAAAAAATAATATCATTAACTGCAGAATGCAAACAAATTCTTATTTGATTTTTTAATTATTTATTCATTCCTTTTTTCTTTTTCAAAAACCTGTTTGATTGATTGGGAGATTAAAATCAGAGAAAATCTTATTTACTTCCCTCCTGCTACAAAAAAATTTAAGCCAGGAGTTGGGAATTCAAGAGATTGGATGTAATTTTTGGATGAGTGCATTAGAATTCCAGATTAAGGCCAGGTCAAGATAATTATCCAATGAATTTGGTTTCTCCAATTCAACACCTGCTGTGTTATTGGAAAATATAGTAATTATCTTTCCTTGGCAGTAGATGGCGCCACCAATGTGTTGGCAACAATTTTTTTTTCTTCATCTTCAGTTCTCTAATCTTTTATGGTGCGGTTGGTGAATGAGAACCATTGAATTTTTGAGTTGATAAGCTTGGAATAAACTTTTTATTTTATTTAATTCTACTAAAATGAATATTGCATTGCATTCTTTGATCAACATTAAGGCCTGCTGAGGGTAGGATTATTTGATGACATAGTTTAAAAATTATAAAAAACAAGAGTACTTTATAATGAAAAGGAAAACAATCTAAATTGCAAATATCAGTTTCAGATGTGTAATTGTTCAAGGCAAAAAACGTAAAGTAGTAGTAGTGTTATTAGTTGTAATAATAATAATCCAATTATTTTTTAGAATCCTTGATATAAGGTATGATAATTTTCACAAACGTTATTCAGAATATTGTCCTGATCCTTATTAGTAATAAATACAACATCAACAAATCATCCTTTGAAAAAGCAATGTTAAATTTCAGAACATTAAAAAAGACATTAGTAAGAAAAGATTGGTCTAAAACACCAAGATATGAATGAACAATTTAGGTCACTGGAAGAAGACTAATAAATTGGTTGAAACGTTGTGAGATAATAATAAAGATGGGGACAATAGTCCCAAAAATGACTGTGAAAATAATAATCCAGTTGGTAAGTATTTCTATTTCAAAGTCCACAAAGGAAGAGTTTCTTCTTTCAACTGAGACAGCAGCAGAATGAATAATAATTCAAGCAAATCAAAGCACATTAATGATATACATGATGACAATTTTGGCTCCTGATTGGCTCACAACTTTCATCCCTGGGTATAAATGTAATCTTCTAAATCTAGATAAACATACCTAATTCAAAAGACCAAAAATATTCTAAATGGTACTTTAAACCAAATTACATACTCTTGGAATTCAGACATTTTGATGACAAAAAAAATAGAAGAAATTACAGAATTTATGTTTTGATGCTATATATCAAAAACGTTTTCACAACTTTTACCTACTTTTTGGTCTTTTATAAAGTCATAAGTTTTTTGTGTGGAAGTTGGGTTTTTTAAATCATTTTCCCACCCACCATTAACTTGAAAGATCCTAGGGTGGCCTGTTGTTGTTGTGTATACACAAACTTGACACTTTCAGTTAAAAAAATAAATAAACAAACACTCCTAGGTCATTAACTCTACTAAAAAGAAATATATTTATAGTTTAATTTGGAGAGGAAGAAGAAAAAAAACCCACAAAAATCTTAGTAGTACCCACTCATCTTCACTGGGTTCCCCAGGTATAGAACATGGCTGAAATTGATAGTAAATAGCGTTTACTCCTCTTCAATTTAGTTTCAGGTTTCTGAAATTACCTCTTTTTATTATTGGAATTATGGCCCATTTAAATAACGATTATCTCCAGCGGGAGTTACAGATACACGTTACCCCAATGGTAGAATAGGTATCTGGACTGTCTCAGATGAAAGAAATATCCGCGTTTAACAGTATGAATATGAATGTAAATTAAGAAGATACATATAAAAAAATACCAGGATGGAGATTCATTATCAAGATACCAGCAATGAGTTTTTGAGACATAATATATTAAAAATGAATTTTTGAGACAGAATATATTAAAAAATTAAACGGAGTAAAGAATATGTGTATAAGGTACACATGAAAACTAAGTTGTTTTTATCAAAAAAATAGTAAGCTGTCTTGTCACCAGATAAAAAATCACTTTTAATGGCCTCTGAAGTGGTGGGCAGGATTAAAAAAAAATATTATGTATAAAATCCTAAGATATTTTTTGTAACTTTTCCCAAGCAACATTTGGTTGCAATAATTAATTATTTCAATCTTAATCTACAACTTAAATGCTGAAATTTTGTCTAGCTTTGTTCCCAAATCTGACCAATTACAATTCGACTTTTTATTCCTTTTGACATACAATAATAGACTGGATTTTGATGGCCACATTTAAATGGGAATGCCACATCTATAAGAGAAAAATTGTAAAAAGAGACATGGTTTTTGGCCTTACTCAAGAGGTAGATAGAGCACACACTATTAGAGAGACATGATATAGCAGGCATCACACTGTAAAAAGAGACATGTTTCTCATTCAAGAGGTAGGCTATACTGAATAATAGTACAATGACTTTTTTCATTTAAACTGATCAATTAGTTATATAAATTGTCCAAAAAAAAAAAAAGAAATTGATGTTCCTATAAAAAAATGTGTTTAGTGATTATCGTTAATTACTTTCATCGTTAATTTGTTTGGAGGTATCAAATTTAACCCATTTTTAAAAAATCTGGGTTTATCTTCTTTATTGCAGACAAATGCATCTCAATTACAGCCATTATTAAACCTTATTCTCATAACAGAGACTTCATGTCCGTCAATGAGAATATGTAGCGACTCTTCAGTGGATGTAATTTTAAAAAAAAATCTAAATCTGAACACGCAAAGTTCCAATTATTTATGATAAATAAAATGTTGTCTGCTTATGTGTCTGTTTGTTCCCTATGAACTCTGAAATTGCCGAACCAATTTTTTGGAAATTTACACAGATGTACACTTCATGTGTCTAGGAGTATTCTTAGCTAAGTTTTGTCTCGGAACATTCCCAAAAATTTTTGAAAATTGATAATCGAAAAAATAAGCGACTAGAAAGAAAAATGAGGCTTTCCGATTAAAAGTAAAACCGTAAAAATTGCCATTATGGATACATAACTGTGTCGTGGGCCAGTAATTAGAACTTTTATTTCACACTACATGGTCTGCAGGTTTGAATCTTACTTGGGGTTTGGAATGCTAACATTGTTTGTCACTGATGAGATCCAATAAGATCGAAACAGCTGTCCAGCACTATGTTAAAATTTATAAAGGATCTAGCATTGAATCATAACGTTATAATTTGATTTAAATTCATATATATATATATATACCAAAAATTTTCTGAGTTGCACAAGCAACGCTGAACTACTCTGCTAGTTATCTATAAAATCATAAAAAATTCTATGTAACTTTTCCAAAACAAAATTTGATTATTTTAATTTGTCATATCAATCTTGATGCAGAAATTTTTGCTTGTTTTGTCCCAAAATCTTACAAATTACAATTCAGCTTTTTTATTTACTGCAAAAATTTTCACTGCCATCAATGATGATTTTATTGAAGATGGTGTAGCTATTATCAAATTCGCCTAAATGTGCAACATCTATGCTTGCGTAAAAGTAGTCGGACATTGAGGGAACTATTGTCATTCATTGGACTCTTCTATTTCCTCCACCCTAAGTGTAGTTCTTGGAGTGCAAAATCTAAAATGATATAGACCATAGGTCCACATCTTAAAGTATGAAGTTCAGGATGTATTGGCATTCGTTTGCCTATTTATTTTCTTCCAAAATCTAGCGTGAAAAGAATTATAGGTGAAAAAATAGCAATATTTAAAGGTAAAATTTATTTAACAGCATATAAAATAGATTAGATCGGTTCGTTTGTTAATTTATGTATAGAATTTAGTATGAAATGATTTATATGTAAAAAAAATGCAATATTTAAAGATAAAATTCATTAAATTACTTTTAAAACCTGCTATTTTTTTTAACGAGCATATGCACTAATATGGAAGATTTAGAAAGTGTCCGTATATGTATTTATGAAAAAAACATTTTTAAGCATCCTTCACAATGCCAGTCGTTCGGCTAAAATGTTTTCTATAAAAGCCCCATACTTTCACTCACATCATTGAGCAAGATTTGGGAGCAGTCTTGAATCAACAAAGACCCCCACACTGAAACTAGGAAAAAAAAGTGGAATATGTAAAACAAAATCAAATTATCTACACAGTTTATTCAAATCATACACTTCCACAGAATTCGGAAGAAATTGGTTTATATTGGATTCTATTTAATTAACTAGCAATATTGCCCTGCCTTGCTAGAGGTTGGTGTTTAACTCCAGGGCAGCTATTTTTCCAATTAAAACCTAAATCGGTTTTTTTTCACAGGTCCAAATAACCAATATATCAAATTTCAAGTCTATATACCAAAATTTGTCAAATAGTTTGGGGGTCTGTAATAATGAAACTTTTGAACAATTCTTTCAATGGTAGACTACTGTAACAGCGTGTAAAATTACGTTTAAATTAGACCATTCCTTCTCGAAGCTGATTTTTTCGATAATCAATTTTTGATAATTATCGGAAGTGTTTCAAAACAGCTGTTTTGGAGTTCGTAGGGAACGAACTCAAACACATACAGACAAATACCTACTAAGGGGTCAAACGCAAGCCCCGAGCAAGGCCAGGCATTCCAGACAATACTACTGCTAGTAATATGTACTAATTTTCACTTGATATATTTTTCTAAAACGTTCGCGGTTGTTGGGATGAGTTTCAAATTGCTGGCTGGAACCTACACTACACTACACTCCCACATAAATAGATATATATCTGTCTGTACTATCTGTTTTTAATTCAGTGAGAAATAAAGAACTATTAACTACTTCCATGGATTTTCTAACAGTCTTCAAGGTAAAATAAAATCCTATTTGCAGCGGACGTTCCAGCTATTGGACCATTGCCAGAATATATCAAGCTCATTGAGTAGCTTGGTTGCTTCATCTTTTGTTTATCTCTCCCCCCCCTCTCTCTCTCTTACCAACAGCAACTAACCAACACGCACTCAGTGAGTTTAACAGAGGTGAAGAAATTAAAAAAAATCAAAAAAACGTTGTGGATCATGATGTGATCCTCGTTGTCAGCGACCACCCATTATTAACATCCTTGTTGTCCATTAAAAATAACGGGTATAAAAAATAATGTACCTTTTACATTTAAAAATTGAATTCGTTTTAGTGTTGTGAGTGTCCGTTAAAAACAACGAGTTTTTGAAATTTAATATATTTTACCTTCCTTTTTTGTTTTCACATATAATTTTTCGAACTAAATTTTATAGATTAATTAACAAAAAACGAAATAATTTAATCTAGTGTGTATAAGGCATACGCATATATACACATAAATACGGTAAAAATAGAGGGTATTAAAAATAGTTTAATAAATTTTATCTTCAAATTTTGCATTCTTTTATTTTTTTTACTTTTAATTCATTTCCAACTAATTTTTATACATTGATTAACTAAACGAACTAATTTAATTAAGATTGTATACACGTAAAAAATAACCAGTTTGAAAAATAATTTAATATATTTTATTTTTATTGCATTTTTTTTTTCATTTCAAACTAAATTTCATCATTGAAAAAACGAAAATCTAGTTTGCCTTCTAGTTACAATAATTAAGGGCGTAGATAAAGGAAATAATGGCTCAATCAGTAGATCATCATCATCATCATCAGAATTTTAAGATAAAAAATAATAATAATAATCTGATTTTTCTGTGGTGAGAGGCCAATTTTACGCCGTTACGGGTGACACATTTTTGCCTTTAAATTTTCATAGCGACACACGATAATAAATATAAATATTTCAATAAATAAACACACGATGGTCTTTAAACATCCTTTAACAATTGGTTTAGAATTACTGGACTGCATTCATTGAAAGAATGCCCATTTCTACAGTATGCGCTTGCCACTTGTTGCACTCACTTGGTCAAAGCGGGAAGAG
>JAYKTE010700313.1:0-17649 GCA_036873565.1 Xipholeptos notoides
AAAGCCCAGGGATGAGCACATAAAAATGGCCTTGTGCCAAACTTGGGTTGGTGCTCGACCAAGTAAATATCATATCAACCTTTACAGTCATTTAATGCCGAGAACAATTATTTATATGATAATCATTCTTTCAATAGCTTTTATTAATAACACCAAATTCACTACTTAATCCATAGCTGGAGGGGATATGGGGATTCATACCTTTCTCAAGAGCATTAGTCTGAATGTGTACATGACAAAGCAACTAGGATTTGAACTTGCATAACGATTCTAAAGTCTGAGTGCTTATCCACTGTTCCAAATAGACTTTACCTCGGATAACTTGTCTAAGGACAAAGTTATAAGGAATCCAAGAATTCATAAACCAGTTTAGCTGTTAAAATAAACTGAACAAGAAAATAAAGTTAAAAAAAGTATAAATTTTCATTTGATTGCAGTTAGCAAGAGCACTAACATGCCTGTGCCATAAAAAATGACAGCATAAAAATGCTAGTGGAATAATAAAAAACATAGTAAATTTTTACAGAATGAAAGAAGAATTGTAAATACAAATAGTAACATTGGATAGGCTAAAAATAAAAATAAGAAAATAAATAAATTAAAAAATCAAATGTCTTCAGTGTGTGACACAATAGATACAAATAGAAAAATAAATAAAAAATAAACAAATACACATCAGTCATTATTATAAGAATAACTGATCATGAAAATGTTCCAAGTTTGTCATCTCATGAACTTCATATTCAATAATTTTAAAACGATTATATTTTTAGATTGTTACAAAAACTCTTCAAAAGAAATGAGGCTTAAGACAATATTTAAGAAAAATAATTTTTATGTATAGATTTAATAAAATAATTGGATTCTGCTCTTTGACATTTAAAAATATTATCTTTCTAAAAATCTATACCAGAAATAAAATTTAGTTCTTAGTGTATTTCTATCTCTATTTTCTTGATAGAAAATTAAACTCATCATATCTCTTATAATGACCAATGTGTCACATTGGTCATTACAAGAAAG
Organism: Xipholeptos notoides; assembly: GCA_036873565.1. NCBI lineage: Eukaryota > Metazoa > Mollusca > Cephalopoda > Idiosepiidae > Xipholeptos > Xipholeptos notoides. Next base: position 1,024 of record JAYKTE010700313.1, read on the forward strand.
ATGATGAGTTTAATCTTAAAATGATTATATTTTTAGATTGTTACAAAATCTTCTCTTGTATGAGTATATCCCTCATAGCTTAGTTAGAAGAGAATCAGACTTTTAAAATAAGATTAATGAAGGCAATCTGAGGGTCTGAGGTTTGATTCTCTATGTGGGCTACATGTTTTTTCTTCAGAGTGTAACACGATATATACAAATAAAAAATCAGAAATAAATAAACAAATACAAATTGCCAATGTGTATTTGTTTATTTATTTCAAAAACATGTAGCCCAAAATAATTATAAATTTAGCTAAATCCAGGTGCATTAATACATGATGGTAATTCTTCTTCCTAGTTGGCTCATGGCTTTCATCCCTGGGTATAAACTAAACCCAATAGCCATCAAGCCAAAAATATTACAATTAACTCATGAGTATAATTATAAATCATTTTATTTTTGTTAACAGATAAAGTATCAGTTATTTTTAAAGCCAAATGTGTCATCTAAAAAATCATAGATCTAGGAGATGCAAATTTATATCAGCACAACTATAAATTACTTATGAACACATGCAATAGAATTTAGATGTATTTGATATTGAAGTTAAATTTAACTTATATAAAGAAGAGTGAACTAAAGGAACAAAAAAAATGTTTATTTGAAATGAGTAGTGATCAACTAGTTACTTAAGAAAATGCATCATTGAAGGCAGCTAATGAACTGTTAAAAAAAAACTATTGGACAAAAAACAAAAAAAAATCAATTTAATCTAAGAGAATTTAAAAGGAAAATAGAGAGACAGAGAATGGGAGAGAGAGGGAGGGAGGAAAATTTTGATTGAAATATATAGTCTGAAAGAAAGACAGAACACAAAATACATATTGTACAAGATTCATTCCAAAACTAATGCCACCTATCTTAAAAAGTTATTTTTTTAAGTTGAAGAGAGAGCTATGAAGACAGGAGTAGTACAATTAAAACAAGTGACATTTTATCTTAGTCTCATACTGTAAATATCTGCAACGGAGAAATGAATGTATCAGTTCAGTTATCATAACAATGCAACTTGCAATCCCCTCTGATCCTTTCAGGCGGAATAAAAAATTAGGAGGCATTACTTTTGAATGGTCCTTAATTCGATCAGTCTGAATTTAACTTGAGGTATTATAAATTTCCAAGAAGAGTTAAGCAATTCATTTAAAAAATGTCCATGGGAAAGTCCCTAAGGCATTCATTAAGTGTTAGGCTTTGGGAACATGATATGTGAGATCAAATCCCAGTGGCTCCATTGTGCTTACAACAGCTTTTTCTTCACTAATTCCTTTAAATTTGAAGATAAAACAAATAGTGATCAAAAATTAGAATAAATGTCAACTCCAGATGTGTGTGTGAGAGAGAGAGATTGTGTAAGTATGTGTAGTTGTCACACATCTAAATTTTTTAATCGGTTTTTAAAATAAATAATTAAATATACAAATCATTGAGATTACCTGGTTAAACGGGTTGCTTTTCATTGTGTAGTAATTAGCACTGATGTCTTTCCAAGTTTTCACAATAAATAAATTCACTACAACTCAATTTGAAAGCCTGCTATAAGTTTTATTGCAGAAACACTTAACTCAACAATGACGTTTAGCATTAATTAATGGAATAGATAATATTCACATACACACACATAGACACACACACACATATATATACAAGTTAAAGACGCAAAACAACCTAAAATAGAATGATTAAAATGCATTATCTTTGCTGATTACACTTCACTGATAAGAATGAATATAAATAAATAAATGAATAAATAGATCATACACTTACATTCATATCTCTACAATGATATGTTTATATAAATACAGTATATATCAATTCCTGAACAATATGGTATGGGAGTCATTAGCTATGGTGTTTTTATATCAACATAACATAATATAATATAGTTGGTCAAGCACAAAACAGAGTTAGGCACAAGGCTCTATTTACGTGCTTATTACATTCCAGGACTTTTTGGAATCAGTGTTGTCCTTTACCTAGATGATTTATTCCCACAAGTTAACAAGCCATATCAATAATTACAGAGGAATGGGACATGTGTAAAATAAAGAGCAGAGAGGGGTGTAGAATTTAAAGAGAAAAATATGTGTCAGGTCCTTTAAAATCCTTGAGATGAGACTTGATAATTTATACATCTATTTTTTGGACTGTTTTCCTCGTTTTTATTTTCACAATGCTTTTAGATGAGGCTTGATAATTTGAACATCTGTTTTTCAGATTGTTGTCTTCATCTTTATCATTCTTACCTTCACAATGTTTGGCCAATAAACCCTTCAACTTTTTTCACATGATTGAACTCAGGAACCTTCCTAATATAGTTAAGAGTTATCACAGAACTTCGAACTTACACCTTTATTCAATCCACGGGAATAGACTGCTATCATTCAGTTAATCATAGCCGGATAGGATTGTAAAGGATTCTAGACTACAACAAGAGGGTTCAATCATCACATGAAAATGGTCAAAGAGTTCATCAACCAAAACGTTGTGAAGGTAACAATGATAAAGATGAGGACAACAGTCTGAAAAATAGATGTACGATGATTAAGTCTTGTCTCAAGGTTTGTTAATGTAACTGATAAAAATGAGGACAACAGGGCAAAAAATAGATGTACAAACATAATGGGTTAGGTTGCAACATGGAAGAACTGAATTTAAAACAAGTCATGAAGATGAATTCTTAAAATGTGACTGTCTTTTATAAACTATTACATATTACATGATTTAAGTTTTGACATTTCAATCCATTTGACTCAAAGTTGGAGGAGAGGAGGTTCTTCAATAGAGGCCACTGTGTCTTGGTGGGTTGGTTTGTTGGGTCATAAATTCTTATTTCAGGATTAATCTGTTTTGTTGGTCATCTTAGTTTATCTTCTTAAGATAAAATTTTGTCTCTTTTAAAAAAGTAAAGAGGTCTTCTATGGAAGAAAACATTAATCTTTAGTTTCATTCTATTTAACAGTTGTAATCTACAATCTAAGACTTGTAAGGTAAATAAATAACTTGATATCACATTCCTTCAGATAGGGCTAATTTGCAATCAGGTCTGCTTGTGACACTCATATTTAATTATGATTTATTTGACAGAGCTGGTAATTGGAGAAGTTATTGTAGTATCATTTGTCTGAGTGACCTAGAATAAAGTTTTAAAATTAATGGCTAGGTTTGAAGGCCACCTTGAAAAGATTTATAACACTCTACAAAAAGAAACATTTTAAGGGTGCCTGAATTTTTTTATTATATTTTTGTCATGCAGAATCAAGAAATGACATCCATTTTTCTCTCAGAGGTCAAATTATTTTTTCAACCTTGAATTTAAAAATATATGTATTAAGTTATATTTTTTCTTTTAAATAATTTTTTCATGTATTATAGGTAAAAACATCAGTTTTTACGATAAATCCCTTTAATTTTAACAACAAATTATGTGCACTTCATGTAATTAAAAATCATAATCTAACAAAAAAAAGATTATTCTAAAATATTTAAATGGAAAGTAAACTTGCTTTTGCTATGTAGCAGTCATTCCACAGTCAAGACATGTCAGTCTTTCCCCAGTCCACGCATGGCAGTCTTTCCACAGTCCACGCATGGCAGTCTTTCCACAGTCCACGCATGACAGTCTTTCCACAGTCCACGCATGGCAGTCTTTTAACATATGATATGCAGCAATGTTTTTAGTTTTTTTTCAGTTATCAGCTATCAGCACCTTAGCTAATAAATCTTAAAGTCTTTACCAAATGAGACTCATAAACCTGAAAGATTGGTCAGTTGGCTGGTTAGTTTTATTTAATAGCATATCAATCTTATTAGCCATTCAATGCCAAGAACACAAGTGTTTTTTGTCAGTGTCTTTCTTACATCAATAGGTTGTTTTACACAGTTTAGCCCATATATTAAGAGAATGAGGGAATTGCTACCTTTCTCAAAGATTGTAGCTCAAATGTAAATGTATCAAAGTGATTGTGATATTATTATTTCTGATTGTTTTTTTCAACAACATATCAACCTTTATGATAATTTTATGCCAAGAAAAACTATTTTTGATGAATGTTTTTTTGGTGAAAATTCAAATAAAATTCAGAGATATAACTTGATAATTAGTACTATTTTGGACTTTAGTTCTCATCTTTATTGTTACATATTTATCTATCAGGATTGCTGCTATAGAACTTAATGACTAAGATTATTTGAACTTTTTTTCTTAAGTTCATTGTTATAAATACATATCTTTATCTGACAGAATTGCTGTTATAGAACTTAATGACTAAGATTATTTGAACTTTTATCCTTATTTTCATTGTTATATACACAAGGTTTCAACCAATGCCTCTTTTGGCTTTCTCAGGGTACAACAAGTTGAACTTGGTAGCCTTCATGAACTGAGCTACATAATTGATTTATACAGGTTCTAAGAGACAATCGTTAGTAGGTTTCAGGTTCAATCCTAAATACAGGCAATAGTAACTAAAATATCAATATTGATTAACACTAGTACTCAACTGTGGCTTATCGGATCAGAACCATCTACCTTTGTAGAATGTTGCTATGAGGACTTACCCATTTACTCATTCAGAACTCTTATTATAGTATAAATCCATGAGCCTAATTCTCTTATGAGAGATACAGCAACATAATGCAAGATAACATACTGTTGAACTTAACAACAAGCATTACTCTGTATTGTATTCTTATTTTCTGAAAAATGTATACATTCAACCTAAAAGTTGCGTTCAAATCTTTCCTAGTGACCCTTTCTTGTGGCCACAACAAATATGTTAGTAAAAAATGATGATTAGAAATGATTACTCCCGCCATTAAATGACCAAAAATATATAAAAAACCCAAAACAAATCAACCATTCTAGCTTAAATAAAGGGGTCCACTTGGGACAGTGAATGAGCACCTGGATTTTAGAATCATTATATGCAAGTTCAAATCCCCGTCATTCTATTATGTTCACATCCAATCTACTATCCCTGGAGAAGGCATAAATCCTAATATTTCCACCAGCGATCAATTAACTAGTGCATCTAATCCTATTCAAAGGAAAATTTGTTAACTAAAGAATGGTTGTTCTTGGCATGAAATGACTGAAAAGGGTTGATATGCCATTAAAATAGTGTATCTAGTGCTTTTAAAAAAAAATTGCTAACAAAAGAAAGGCATTTATAAATCTGCATTTCATATCTGAAGGAGGCTGAAGGGTGGGTTGGGTAAAACATTGTGTTTATAAGAATAAAAATCAGAACAACAATCTGATGAATCTAAACATTACTAAAAGTTAAAAGACAAGAAAACCTGCAATTTCAATGAATAGTATTTATTAAAAATAGTGAAGTATTTAAAAACACTTAATTGTATAGCTGCATATTAAAAGATAAGAAAACTTGCAATAATTCGAATGAATAGTAATATATATTAGAAAACATGAAATATTTCAAAAAGCTAGTGTTATCTTTGTTCACTTGCCAAACTTGCAGAGTTCTTTCACCTATAAGTTTGGTAAGTGAACATGGATAGCAAATTCAAAATATTTTCCTATTTTTAATAAATATATTTTATTCATTGAAAAACAATGACATTAAAGTGTAATACTGGATATAATGTGGAATTTATGTAAACAATAATGTCCTACTTACAAAATTCTCTAGTTTTGTTTAATGAACATATTCTATTAATTGAAAAACCATGACATTAAAGTGTAATGGTTGCTGGGCATGATGTGGATGTCAACAATAATGCCCTTACTTACAAAATTCACTCGTTTTATTAAATGAAATAATTTTGTAGGCATTAATTGGCTTTATCATTCTGCTTTTTAGAACAAGTACCACAAAAGTGTCAAGGAGCAGACAATCACTTCACCTCAGAGCACCACACCACTGCTGCACCAGCACCACCACTGGTGGTACAATAATGGTGGTGGATGCACCAACACCAGTCACCAAAGATTGAACCATTCTGCTCTGACATGAATGCATGCTGAATTCAAAGTATACTCACTTAAGACACAAATTAAACAATAATAACATAAGAATTAAAATGTTTAAAAAATAAATAAAATAACGAAATAAATTTTTGATTTTGAACCAATTTATTTTTGGTCAAATTATTAAATTCATGCCAGCCCCCAAAATCTTTTTTCGCTGAATTTGATTCAGCAGACGATATAACTCAAAGTTGCAAGTAAAGCGTGGGCGGCAGGTGTAAATAGACGAGTTTTGGTATCTTTAAACTAAAAACTGCCAATTTGTCTTTTTTACTGTTTACAACGTGTTTCTTACTAGTGCTGGCTGGCTGCCTGGTGGTATACATTTTTAATTGAGAGAATATTTCCTTTTTCGATATTGTTTGTGAGTTATGTTTTATTTTAAAACTACTTTACTTTGAGAGAGTCTGATAGAGACAATCTTCTTGCTCTCTCCGCTGGCTGAGAATGCTGCTGCTGCAGTGGCAGTGAGTGCACAGTAGCAGTAGTAGTGGTGCTGGTGCATACTCACACACCATACCACAAATGGAATTCGAATCAAAATATTTTGAAATTTAACTTCGCGTAGGTCGTTAAATAGTTCAAGTCACTGACTGCGTGCGTGGGCGTTTGTTGATGTTAATATTGAAATTAGAAATGAAAGGACCCCAATCCATTGAAAAAATGTCAAATTATTACCGTCCAGACGGTATAATTTGAAATTTTTTGTAATAGTAAAAACCAAGGAAATTTTGTGCATTTTAGTAATACTATTTACTCCAGCAGCACAGCAGAGCACTCCCCCAGTAAGTGCAAAGTGCACTCAAGTAAATTATTCAAATTCAAGTGTCAGTTAAAGTGAAACTTAGGTAGGCAGAGGTGTGTGTGTGTATATGTGTGTCGGCCGTGTATGCAAACACTAAAAGAAGTGAAATTCTGATTCTAATGAATACAATGTACAAAGGTACTACTTGGGCAAGAAATGTTAAAAGTAAAGATAATTATTGATTTTATTTTGAATGAAAATAATGCGATAATTCCGTCTTTCTACTTTTTGTTTGTTGTTTTCTTTATAAGAAGTTCCAAGTTCCATTGTCCTTCGAAAAGAGTTATTTGTTCTCTCTGAATGAAGAAAAATATCACAAGACTTCCTCCTCCTCCTATGCCGGCCGCGTGCTTCTTGTGCTGCTGCGTGGCCGTGGCTGCGTGCGATGTCAAAACAAAATCTTCGCATGAGTTTCATTATCTGAAAGCTTCATTATTATATCCAATTGTTTACGAAAACAAAGCTTTTTTTTTTAGCATTAAAAAATCCATGCTTAAAGGTAGAAATTTAGAATGATTTACTTACTTCCCTAGATATGAACAAAAATGAATAATCGCAATAATTGACTGAAATGACTGACTATTCGCGGGAATTAGAGACTTGGGTACGATAAACTTATGGTTAGTGATAAGTGAGACTTAATAAAATATTTCTGTCGCGTGTCGCCGATTCAATGTTGTCTAAAAAATATTTAACTACAGTGGAGACCAAGAAAGGGAGCTGTCTGTGTCTGTGTACTCACTGTACTACTGTCACCCACCATAGCAGAAAACTCGGCACAGAGGTGTCCGTCCGTGTCCTGTCGTCGTCGGGCGTGTGTGTGTGTAAGGAAGGGACTCGGGTTTGATGATGTTTTTGTTTTTAATTCAAAGGAAGAAGGCCAAAGAGGAAGCAACTTCATTCAACAACGAGCAAGAAGTTTTTCTAAAGAAATAAAATATTGTTTGTACGTAGTTAGGTTGGTTAAAGGTGAAATTAGAATTGTTTCGTTTAGTTTGGTGGAGAAAGAAAAGAAATATAAAGCCGGCGTTGAAGAATGTATAGAGATCAAGGACATTGCGAATAAAACAGTTTTTTTCTTTCTTTCTAAGTATTCGTTACGTTATTTGTTTCATCAATATATCAAACTAAATGAATTATTAACAATAACAAGTTTGTGTAACTTGTACTGACTGCTGCTACTTACTTCTACTTGCTAGTAATTGGCTTATTTCTTCGTATTTTTAGTTAGGACAAGAAATAATTAACTTAACTATTTAACTTTAAGGAGTGTCGTAAGAAAAAAGTGTTTGTGTTACTTGTTATTATTATTTCATTTTAGTTTTTTTAAGGTCATTAATTAAGAGGAATTAAGTGTTAAAGCCAATATGAATATTTCAACATTTTGTTATTATTCCCTGAAACTTTATTATTTCAAAAATACGGTTTGAAAACTATTTCTTTTAGTTCAATATACAATACAAACATAAACGAACATCAAATTCTTTTAAGTTTTTGAAAGAATTCCCTAAAAAACTCACGATGCAAATTGCTATGATCAGGTTTGAAATGGAATTCCAATCCTGGCTCAACAACTCAACTCTGCTACTTTTTATAAATGCTGATGCAGACACAACAATTGCTTTCATATTGCATTATGACAGGCAGTCAGCAATTATTAGTGAGTAAGCAAACATGAGCTTAAAATTTGGCAATATGTCAATGAGATTACAGACAGTAAACACAAAACAAAACACTCCAGTTAGTAAATTAAATTCATGCTTGATATAACTCAATATTTAATTAATAACATGAAATAAATTGTACTCTCTAGTTTCATGTTTTGTCTCTCTTTATTGTTATTAATGGAATTTTCTTTAATCAAATTAAAGGGAGGGGGATATTTTTTGTAATTAATGGAGGTAGAGGGACCAACCAAAGTAAACAAAAGGATCCCATCCAGTCCACTCCTTAGAGTTTTTCTATCGCCATTAATTACAAAAACATCTCCCTCCTCCGTCTCTTAGGAGTTTTCAATAGAAACGATAATTCATTAACAAGGTTTATTATCTTTTAAATATATTGCATTAAAATGGAGAACCATTAAGCACGAACACCAAAACTTTCAAACAAAAAGTAACTAAAACCCAACTCAACTTTCGCTTGGCTGTGTTGTTTTTTAATGGCAATTGAAAAAAAGTTCACAAATTGCTCTCCTGTCTGTCTGTGAATTCAAAGTAAAATTGAAAAATTATGATATAGGGCTGACAACAACAGACAGACAGCCAACAACTGGAATGAAGGGGAACGACAAAGAGTGAATTAATTGACTCAAGTTATTTAAATATTTGTTACCGAGAGAAAATATTCTTTGTTGGTTTGTTAAAAAAAAATACTTAGATTTCGCAACTAATTTTTACCAGTTTTTAATATTTTTTGTTCGTTTTTTAAAATATTGAATGATTTTTTATTCAAAAGAAACGTGTTGCTGCTGCTGCTTTGCTAAAACTCTCCAGTTTTATCGATCAAGTCTGGTTGTTGTTGTTGGCTTGTCCCTTCCTTGCATTTATATCTATAATTTCATCTTATAAATTTTTCATTTTATTTAATGGATATCATTATTCACCCTTTTTGTGATTTATCTTAACTTTTCTTACCACCCACCACCACTCAGTGACCACAAATATTGACTGTGTTATGGTATATAAAAAACATTGACTGGGTTTTGTCTTCTTTTGAATAATGTTTATGTTTTAAGGTATTCGTGATAAAAGATAATCTAGAAATATTTCAAAACCCAACTTGTATTTTTAATTGTCGACATTTAACCCTTTGAAAAAAGACAAAGGGGGGAAATGTGAGTTTAGATTTCCCCATTTTTCAGTGACTGAAGTTCTGAACAATAAAATTGTTAGTTTAATCATTATTTTTTGTTTGTCGATTATAAATATTGCTAAATGCGTAATCAAATGGAAAATAAAATCTCAAGATTGTAAATGAAAAAAGAGCTAATTTAAAACACCTTAACATTTGTTAGCGTGCATTTATTTCCATTAAATTAAATCAATGATGATAATTTAAAACACGATGAAGATGTTAGTTAAATAAATTCTTAACTTTAAATTAGTTAGAGGGAACAGAAAAGTTTGTCTGATTTTACCCAATTTTATTTTTATTTTTTTAAACTAACAGTTTTAAGATTTACTTTGATTTATTTATGAAGGCCAGAAAAATATCTAAACATTTTTTAAGTTTTTATATCATCCATGTGTAGCCTGTAGCCACCCCTACAAAAAAAACATGACCACAATTGATCAAACAAATCCATTCAACTTTTTCTTCACCCTGATGTGGGTTGAAATGATTGTTGTTAACTTTTGTTGAGGTAGAAAAAAAAAATGATTAAAAACTTCACAAAACAGCGACTAAAAACAACCAACAATAAACTGAACAGAGAAACCAAATTCTCTCTTGTCGGTTGTAAAGTAAAAAACTATTTGCAAGCTGTTTTTTAACGGACTTTTTTCTCGCCTCCCAAACTTTTTTCTCCTTTATTTTTAGGTTTGAACCAGAAAATAAAACTAACTTTAATTGTTTTAAATAAACTTATTCGATTTTTTAAATAACTTCATTTGGCGGCTTAATTTTATATCAGCTTAGAATAGAAAAAAGATAGAAGACTACTGATTTGAAAATGTTGAAAAAAATAGTTACACAAAAAAATAATAACGGTTACAAAGAGAAATAAAAGTGGTAGCATTCATTTTATGAGCAAAAATATTCATTTTAGTAAAAAAAAAAATTAATTAAATTTTCGTATATCAGCACTTTTATTTTGTTTTTGTAAAATCAAAAGGTTTTAAATGAATATTATTCAGTTATTTTTTCTTATTTACAAATTGGGTTGGTTGACACAAAAGGTAAAAAAAAATGTGAATTTAGCAAGAAGAGAATCTATTTATAGAAACAAGACAAAATTGTCTAGGTCCATTATTAAAATTAATGAAAATATTGATCAAATAAGTAAATAAAGGTTACTGTTTATTTTCCTTTTAGACAAATGATAGATGAAAACATGGTTATATTTGTTTGTGATATGAATCTGTGAAAGTAGCTGCCTCGAGCTTTATAAATTAAGTTTATGTATCGACTCCCACGTAAAAATGATGGATTTTAAAGAATTGAATATTGTTGGTTAGTTGGTTCCTTCAAGTGGGAGAAAAGGTTTTCTTGCTGACTATATGGTTCCAAAAGAAAATCTAAACATTTTGGCAAATATAGATATTATTCTTTATTCACAAAAAAAAGTTAGGTTTTTTTTTGTTGTTTTACATTAAAATTCAGATTCGCTTAGTCTTCTTTCGGATTTTTCATATCATCTCAAAGATAGATTCAGAGTAATTTTTTAAAGTCTATTTTGATTTTAAGCTGTGCAAGCAAGTCTAAATCTTTTAAGTTTATTGCTTTCTTTACACCCCCCCCGCTATTGTTTTTACTTTTCGTAATGTTTTGTTTGTTACACTAAACAAGTTCGTTTCCAGACTCCCGAATTAATCCACGAATTTAAATTTGACAGGAATTTTTAAAATTAAATTTCAATAATTGATTTGAAGTAATGATTTTCCAAATTCGTAAAATAAATCATTAGACATTTTTTTCTGTTTTACTAAAAAAAAGGACTTAGGCTACAATTAATTTTTTTCAACTTAAACCTGAACGATTCTGTTTTTTTAATTCTTTACATGGATTACAATTTAAACCTTTTTTTCAAGTCTAAAAATAAAGATCAAGTTAAACTAATAAAACTTAGTGTACAAGGAAAGGGTACTGGAAGAAGAAGTTTTACTCCTTTCATCTTCCGTATATAAATTTAAAAAAAAAATTTTTCTTACTTACTTGATTTTCTTCCGGGGCCATGAACACATGGCAATGGTAATCACTGTTAAGCTGTGGTCGTGTTAGGTAAGCAAAGCACCTGGGTTCCTGGTGTAATTTAGCAAACCTCGACACTCCATGCAATTTATGTTCAAATAGTATTACCTGCATTCCATGCACAGGTATTATATTATTCCCAGTTCCACTTGATAAACAATTACTTTCATATCCTAATGATGGGATGTGGTCCGTAGGAAATGTTCCTTCATCGCGGGAGATTAGGGTCCCACGAAGACTTACATCTCGCACTTCGAGTTTGATCTCTCGAAAACCGTCTGTTTTACGTTTCACCTCGGCCATCACCCAGGGCATCACAAAATGAGGAGAAGAGTACCTTTTATCGATATTAGAAGAGCCGAGATAGAGAACTTCAAAGATATTTTTGGGAATACCATTATTGATGCTTTCAGAAGATTCTATGTTTGTGTTAGAACCCACCACGTTACTTGCCGCAAGTGACGGTGGCACTGTCGTCGTCATATTCATTGTGTTTATTTTAGTTTCTGTTGATGGGTTTTTACGGGAATAATTCTTAGCACAAAACGTGTTGTTATTGCCACTACTGCTGTTAGAACTTTCACTAAACGTGTTTTCATTTGAGTATCTCATTTGTTGTTGTTCATCGTCAGCAACTGAAGAAGACGATGTTGTTGTTGTTGAAGTCCCCGGGTGGGTACTTTCTTCTCGCGGTGAATCTAAATCGTCCGGCGACGGACGTATTCGCATTACATTTTCAAATTCACCAAAATCACCTGCCTTATCTTCTGAAGTCATTATTTTAGTCTAGAAGAGCGACACTACTGTAAAAAGAGAGAAGAAGGAAAAAAAGAAGTGAAACAAATCCTTCGAGCTTGGGTGAGGGGGAATTAAGTAGCGAATATTCAATAATAATAATACTGAATTCTTTTATCTCTTCCTCTCTCCTTTAGTGGAGGGAGATATTTCTTCTTCGTGCCTCCTCACGCACAAGTACTACTACTACTCAACTACGTTGCTCATTCTTCTTTTCACATTTCATCTCACTGAATCCGCTTTTTCTCGAACCAAAACCACCCTCTATTTCTCTATAACAATATACCCTACCCTCGTTGTTAACACCTATCTTAATCTCTCTATCTCTCTCTAATTCTCTCCCTTTCCAACTCTTATTTATCTCGACATTATTTTCTCTTTCTCCCTCCTCAGTTTTATCTGTTTCTCTTTCCTTCTCTTTCGCGCACACTGACACACAAACTATTTAGTCGAGTATGTGTGTGAGGTGTGAGTGCAAGAAGTGTGTTGTGTTGTGCACCTGCACCGCACCAACCCGCACCACAGAGAGCACACACACACAAGCCACACGGACGGCACAACAAAACGAAGAAAGAATAAAGTTGATGATGCAAGAAGACAACAACCGTCTTGAGATTGAATAATTTGGTGAAACCAAAAAACAATTTAAGAAAAGAAAGCATGTCTTGCTTGCGGCGCAGAAATAATACAACCAAAACTTTATTTATATATATAGAAAATAAAATCAACTAGCAACATCCTTACGCTTCCTTTCGCTACTTGGTTCTTGTCACAACAAAACATACATGTTTAAAAGTAATATTCAATTAATTTTTTTTTTTATTCACAATTTATGTTTACGGCTTCAATCCTCCAAGTAAAACTCAGAAAATGGAAGTAAAAAAAAGGAAGTAGAACTCAGAAAATGCCTTCATAGTGGCACAAGGACTCAACTCAACATTCATGGCAAGTGGTGACGACACGCAGTACGCACACACACGGGCAACAACACTGAATAATATCAACTGTAGGGACCACCAATCACTACACACACACAAACACACTTTCAATACAAATGTTTTTATTGCTAACGACATACTTAGCAGGCAGCGCCGACCGAGCGAGTGCGAGCACTCTCAGCTCAGTTAACACACTATCTGACTGGTCAACTCAACAACTGCTGACTTAAGGTTCAATTCTAAACCAAACCAAACCAAACCACCAAAACTATAACATATTGTTTTATTTCTGATTGGATTAAAAAACCATTTTTCAAAAAGATTCCTTTCTTTCGTTTCATTCATCTATCTTTCTTAGTGCTCAAAACTAAGTAGTGCCTTTTGTTTTCCCATGTTTATGTTGTTGTTTTTTTAACTCAAACGATGTTGAAAGAAAGATCACATAGTAATAGACAGTCCCCATCCCCACCCAAAACATAGTCACATGTCACGGCCCTAACGTCGATGAAAGATAGTGAGGTTTCAGGTAAAATTCTATGAAGAAAAATTGCCATATTTTTGAAAAAGCCAAAGTTTTCCCAACCTCATTTTGGCCCTCTGAAACAGATTCCCCAAAAAACCTCTTCTCATGGTACACACACAAACGCACACACACATAAAGTAGTAGCGTTCGTGTGTGTGTGTGTGTTTCTGTATGTACAAACAACTCTCCTACAGCCCAAACCAGTTGACTGATCATGACCAAACTTGGCATGATGATGGTCCCCAACCGACAGATGGGACACACCATTTTCAAGGTTAAAAGTCATCAAGGTCATGGTCTGTCAAGGTCAAAACCTATGAAAGTAAAAACTCATCTGCAGCCCAAACCAGTGGACTGATCAAACCCAAATCTAGCATGATGGTGGTCCCCCATCTAGGGATGGTGCACACCATTTTCCAAGATAAAGGTCAAAGTAATAGCCTATGTATATATACTCTCCTACAGCCCACACCACTTGATCAGTCCAAGTGGCACTGGTCTGATCATGAAAAAACCTGACATAATGGTCTCCAACCTAGGGATAGTGAGTGCACACCATTTTTCAATATCAAGGTAAAAAATTAAGGCCATATTTGGTGTGACTCTTCATAAAATACTCCACCTAGAATTGGTGCACACCAAATTGAGGTTCGCCACCATCCTGAGGGCCAACTTCTTTGAGGATTTTAATCAGATCACCCGCACCCACTCTACCCAACCCTTCAGCCAATCTTGATGAAAGTTGGCATGATATTAGTACCTAACATAGGCCAAAATTTATTGTACTGTATCTCTTAATTTTGGTATTCCAAAAAAAAGCTGCCCAAAATAATGTAATAGATCATTTAAGGATCCTTTTTTTCTTGAGATGCATATAATTCTTTTGAAAAATTTAAGATAATACTTTCAAAGTTCCGCACAAAGTACGCATATCTTTGCTAGTATAATATAAACATCTTTCAATTTATATAGGTTTAAAAATAAATGAGAAAAGCTGTGAATGTTTGGTTGATATTGATTTTGTGTTTTGACTCCCTGTAAGCAAACATTTGTTCTTTTATTAGGTGTAATAATTTTTATATTTTACTTGGGCAAAATTTTTCTCGTGCTCATCATAGCTGGAACAAGTTTATCTCTCAAGAAGAGCAACAAACCAAATAAAACATAAAATCATTCCATATTGATTTTATATGTTATATTGTTTTTTAAAGTTATAATATCAACCAAATGTTCACAGCTTTTCTAATTTATCATTTTTAAACTATTATCTTTCGTTTCATTAAATGTAGGACAGAATGAAAAATCTTGAATATCATTTTTGCCTGCAGTCTACAGTATGATACTTTAGCTTCTAGTGTCAAGGGAAACAAGGTGTAAAGTATTAAGGAAGTTTGCTGGTGTAAAAAATCATTTTAACGAAAAAACATAAGGAAAAAAAGATTGCAGTGGGGAAAAATACATAAAAACTGATTTCAGTAAAATGCTTTTTACAGATGAATCAAGAATCACCGATGTGGGCCTTTGGGCTTTTCAGTTTGGAAATTCCATGATAGAAGTGCGTGAAGAAGGGTGTTCGATGTTTATCTTTTTTGCATGGTAAAAGATGTTAAGGGTTAGAAAACCGTGAACATAACTGGAATATAATGGTTATCAAATAAGAAAAAGTATCGTACGTACACCCAAGTTAAACCATTTTTGTCCTATTAGAAAAATAAAACATAGGGTATAAAATTTTTATTGGATCATAGAAATTATTCATTTTAACTCAGAATGCGGTCGTATCTCCATACAGCAACAAAAACAACATTTTTTACCCTGGATTTCTACAGATAAGAAATAAGATTTTAAATAGAAATGATCAAAGGTAAGTTACCTTTGATCATTTCTAGTCTGTGTGAACATTTTTTGGAATTACATAATTCCAATTAATGTTTACAATTAAACTACAATGGAATCTCGGTTTTTTAACGTCCTGGCCCGGGCCCGGTTCTTATACAAATCGGTATTTGAACCAAAAAACCGAGAAACTTGGATTTCGTGCCGGTCCCAGGAGATGAAAACATATGTACCATGAAGGACGCGACAAGAAAAAAACGAGTGGGTCCAAGAATTGACATTTTTTATAATTTATTATAGTTTCTATTTATAATTTTGATGTTTATTTATTTGATCATATACCGAAAATATAGGCATGTTTCATGATAATAAGGGTTAGTTTTGGACTGACTTGAAATGGATTAAAACTGTTTTCATTATTCCTTATAGGTTGGAATAAGATTTCGAACTAATTGCTTTTCGAACTCGGTTTCCGAACGGATTAAGTTTGAGAACTGAGGTGAGGTGAGGTGAGGTAAAGGTACTACTTTACTCTATTTGTGATTCCGAGTTTTCATGTAGCCTGTTTATTGTTAGTTTAACCAGAATAAAGAGTTTTGAACAAATTGCATTTGCTTAAATGAGAGATTTAAAAAAAGAAATGGGGGAAGTCGATCTGGGCCAATCGGTAGGCAGTCGGACCTCGAAATCGTAGTACGCGAATTCGAATCCCAGTTGCTCCGATTGCGTTCATATTCGTACTAATACTGTTGGGAAAGGTATGAATCCCCACATTCCCTCCAGCTA